>KK100040.1:0-42281 GCA_000611695.1 Rhizomucor miehei CAU432
TCCTTCCGGACGGCGCGAACATATTTTGAAATACAGTAATCTATTCTAAAGAAGCACCGATCACTTCCCCCCACCCACACAGCCGATACACTTCCCCCTTTGGCAAACAATTTTGCTGCTATTGTTATAGAGTATGGCCCCAGCGTCCTTTCGGACAACGGGATGGGATCCCCTTCTCATTACAGCACAGGTAGGTTGAGTTGTTGGTTTGAGGGAAAGCAATGGTCGCAGGATGCATTAGTAATCTCTTCCTATATAGATTGTCGCACTCCAGTCTGTGTTTTACATTCTCATCAGTCTCTTGCTTCTGATTGCACTGGCATTAACCGGCGACGAGCTCTCACTGGATGCCATTTTGAGCGACACTGAAATCCGTACAGACACTGTGTTTGGCTGGACTCTGGCTCTCGTCTGGCTCGTAAACGCTGTCGTTGCTATACCCGTCCTGGTCCTCCTGATACAACGCTCCAAGCTCGTCCTCGACTTTGTCCTGACGCTAGAGTTTATACATCTCATATTTGTATGGATTCACACACGACATTTCCCTACCTGCGCAGCGTGGTGGATTTTGCAAACGGTATCTGCCATAGTCATGACATTGGGTGGAGAGTGGGCATGTATGCGTCGCGAATTAGAACCGATTCTTGTATCGAAGAAAAAGCCGACCTCCTCAAACAACAATGAAGAACAAATAGCAGCAGAGGAACAACGACAATCTCCTACATCATCATCGTCTTTTTCGCAACCTGACATCGTAGAAGCTGAAACTGCTGAAGGAAATGCAGATTGGGTACATATTGGCAAGAAGAAACGGAAAACGTCAGATCCATCC
Source organism: Rhizomucor miehei CAU432 (assembly GCA_000611695.1). Taxonomy (NCBI): domain Eukaryota; kingdom Fungi; phylum Mucoromycota; class Mucoromycetes; order Mucorales; family Lichtheimiaceae; genus Rhizomucor; species Rhizomucor miehei. Next base: position 833 of record KK100040.1, read on the forward strand.
TCTGCGGTTGACGGTGAAACTTCTCGCCACATACAGCAAGAGGATCATGCACCGTTTACGAGAGCAGTGGGAAAGGCCAAAAAGGTTATCATACAGAGTGCACAGCGAGCTGCTACCACGACCAGGAACAAAGGAAAACGATACGAAACGATACCAATGACCAACGTGGATGCTACATCCAGCGAGTCAAAGTAACAAATATACATGACACACTCTATCTATATCTCACCACAAAACACATACATGACAACTACTATCCTTTTAGCAAAATAATTAAAAAGATCTGCATAAACTTTGTATTCAATTTGTGAAGCAATAAGATAAGCAAGTAAAGGGAGAAAAGAAGAAAAGCAAAAGGAAAGGAAAGAAAGGGAGACTATTTTTTTCGCTTGCTCTGATGTTCATGCGTCTTGAGATGTCGAGAGACTTGGTCAGGTCGCGAAAATGATTTGCCACAAGGTATATAAGAGCACCGATAAGGTCGCTCGCCAGTATGTACGCGTAGCTGGTAACATATTCAGTTAGGGATCGATAATCTGATAAATTTTCTCGTCAACTCACATGTTTAGATAAGTTACTACTTTCAGCGAACTTTTTGTCGCATCCTTGATATTTACAGGGAAAAGGTTTCTCACCAGAATGGACACGCCGGTGAATCGTCAGGGCACCAGAGATCGAAAACTGGCGATTGCATCCCTTTTCCGGGCACTTGTAAGGCTTCTCGCCAGTGTGCGTTCGCATGTGCTGCGTCATGATATTGGGCTCAGAGTAGCGCTTTTTGCAAATGGTGCATTGGTAAGGCTTGTCACCTATGATGTATATGTATATGCCAATGATATCTTTATTGTTTCTCCTCCTCTTCCTCTTCTTTCATCTTACCGGTATGCGTTTGTATATGCCGCATGAGTTTTTGTCGTTGAGTAAAGACTTTACCACGCCGATCACATTCTTCCCATTCGCAGCTGTACTCTCCACGACCCGTTCCCACGTGAACCTCCGAAAGATGACCCGTTAATTCATCGAAGGAGGCAAACCGCTCGCCGCACTTGCTCCAGCGGCATCCGTGAATAAGTCGTTGGCCGAGGTGGTTGGTCAAGTGGCTCAGTAAGGCATCCGAGCCATCAACTATCACTGTGCATGATCCCCAACGGCAGTGGAAGTCGATTTTTCGATTGTTGTTCAAGTGGTCCTTGAATAAATGCGGTGCAAGGTCGTCGAGCGTCGGGAACGTCTCTGCGCAGGAAGCCCACTCGCAGGTCCTGACTTCGGATAGTCTACGTTTTCGACCTGCCCTATAATTTGTCGCGTCAGCGTTCTCGGGAACTTGGGCGTCTGTTGCCGCCACTGGAGGAGAGATGGTATTGGAGGATGCAGGCGGGGAGTCGACACCGACGGTGTAGCTGGCGACGCTGGAGATAAAGTAGGAGCAGGGGCGACGACGGCGACTGGTGGTGATTGCGTTGCTGCTACTGCTGCACTCGTCGCGGCGGCAGACTGGGCAGCAATGATTGGACAGCATTCGGCGCAGCAACCATCGTCAATCATCGATTTCACGGCAATGGCGTTCGTGGGAGGTTGAGAGTCGCCCATGGTGGATGGAGGTGTAAAAGTGTCATTTAAGCGATAGGAATATGCAGGCGATTGTGTAACGGACACGTCAAGCGAAGCGTCACTCTTATCGCAACAACGATCAGTAGCTTTACTTTGAGATGATTCCGCCATCGACAAAGCCAGTAGAGCTACTCAGAGCCCAAAGAATTCATATAGGAAGTACAAAAGGACGGAAAAGAAAATATCGCCGTTCCCCCGAGACCGGAGTGGTGGAAAAAAAAGAGAGGTGTTGTGTCCCCGCTTTTTGTGTGTTACGAATTGAAACAATGGTGCAAGATTGACAAGATCAGTCCAGTGTAGAATCTCTGAGTCCCTCAGATCGAAAACATCAATTGAGCATAATTTTTCTTGAGAGTTCGGTTCGAGAAAAAAGAAGACTTTCATCCATATTTAGAGACGATATCAATATGTTGCAAATGTAATAAAATGATGACAGAAATACAAACGATTCGTAAATGGAAAACGATAAGCATTTTTAAGGTTCATAAAAGGTCATGCGCCTTCAAATCTATGCTCATTAAGCATGATAGTATGTGTACTTTCTGAATGTGCACTTGGAGTGCTCATAGCGGTATTTCCGGACGATGAATCGAGCATCATTAGATATTCTTGAGTTTGAGCTTGACCTGAAGGATGCACCATATGGGAATGGTTAAAGCCTTGCGGTTGTGGTGGCGTCGTCATGCCCGCATGAACTGCCATCGGCGCCGGGGCTTCGTGGTGAGGATGGTGAGTATAGGCAATACATCCGGGTGCTTGAGGCATCGAGGTGTGACTCATGTCCACAGAAGGCCGAGGCTGGATGTTAGGTGGAATGTGATGTGATGGAGGCTGTGCTGTCATAATATGCTGCTGTAATTGAGGAATATAGTCACCAGGCGCTTGTCCTGCAAACATATAAGGCTGCTGGCTGACCACGGGCATAGATAGAGTAGCAGTGCCGGTTACTGCCGTTTCATGCATTTGCTGATGTTTCTTTAGCGATCGTGAATGATAGTATGCTTTGTGACAGCCCTGCACCGGGCATACATAAGGTCTCACTTTGGAGTGAGTTTTGATGTGGGTTGTAAGAGAATCTGGTCGAGAGAACTTTTTCCCGCAGCCTGGAAAATATATATATGTGTGTTAGAATGTCCCTTAATGACCGTCCTTCCTTTCATAACGCTACTTGCCTGGTTTAGTGCATACAAACGGCCGCTCGCCAGTGTGTGTCCTGAGATGATTGCACATTTTATGACGCTTGGTAAACGGTTTTTGGTTTCTAGGACAATTTTCCCATTCGCATCGATAGGTGGGCTAATGATCTGTTAGCACCACAAGGAATTAACTCAAAAATATACTTCACCTTGCCACCACCAACGTGCGCTTCGCATATGTGATCCGTTAGATTCCGCACACCTTGGTAGGTCTGTCCACAATCTTTCCACAGGCATTGCATCGGTTTCGTCGCTGAAGATTCTTGGTCATGTCCTTCGCCGTCCTCGTCTTCTTCCTCCTCTTCATCGTCTGCATCTTCGTTTTGCTTGCTCTGACCTGCCTGCCTCTTTATGCTTCTATCCTGTCCGTCAGGTGGTGTAGACGGAGCATCCTCCTCTTCTTCATCGACGTTTGTGCTGCTTTCAGATTTGACTTCAATACCTTCTGTGTGATGCTGTTGCTGTTGCTGTTGTTGTTGTTGTTGTTGTTGTTGTAGGAACCTTTCTGCTTGGCTAGCTCTTCGTTCTTTCTCCAACACCATTAAGCGAGCAATCAGTTCTTCGCGAGACATGCCTTCAAACTCTTTTGCAGAAACATCTGCTGCTTTCGCAACTGTTTCCGACAATCCAGGCGTTGATTGGGACTGCAGCGTAGCTTCCATAGCAGACGATGCGGACGGAAGAGAGATCAGATCAGGACGACTTGGCTGGCTGCTCTCGCTGTGTGAAACAGATGGACGCTGCGAGCGCTGCTGCTGCTGTTGCTGTTCTTCTTGCTCAGGAATCTAAATCATGTATGCAGATGAGTACCAAAGAAAGCAATGAAACTATTTGATGTTATACCTTTTCCTGTATGAATATAGTCTGATGTGTATCAGCCTGACGCAGTGCATTGCGTTGAGTTTCTTGATTTTCGTTGATAAACACCATCTGCGTCGGTGGACGGCGTTCTTGCTGCACCTTTTGACACGGCTGGCCACATTGATCAGGGTGTTGCAGTAGGATACCGCCTTGCGAGGTCGTCGTCGTCGTCGACTGCTGCTCGCTACCAAACTGCTGTTGATTGTTTGCTTGCGGAGGAAATTGCAACGCAGCTGGTTGAATGTTGGCTCGCTGCGCCATTGCCAGCTGTTGCTGTGCCAACTGTCTCTGGTATTCGTTTTGCTGCTGTTGTATATGGTGTTGTTGCTGTTGCTGCCGTTGCTCAGATGAGAAAAGCAGCTCATGGATCATTTGTTGTTGTTGCTGCTGCTCCTGAGGTGACTGCACCGCGTGTTCGAATTGAGGCGATTGTCTGTGCGCAGATTCATTGTACAACATGAGCTCTGGCCCGCCCGCCAGAGCATGGTCATTCGATATGTTCATGGGCATTCCGTGTGGCTGCGTCGGCTGCATGTGGGATGGCGGCATTTGCTGCTGCTGCTGCTGTTGTTGTTGTTGTTGTATCATTGGCTGATCCAAATTCATCGGCTCCATCGCCACATTCGATTGCTAATATTTTCAATATGCACACAGATGGAAGTGAGATAGTGACTACGGGTATCATATGACGCAAACTTACCGTATGATTGCCATTCGTGGCTGGCGGGCTTAGTAAGGCGCCTGAAGTTAGCAACACTGGTTGCTGCTCTTGCTGCTTTTGAGGAGAATTATGTTGCTGAGGAGCGTTTTGAGACTCTGCAGCGTTGTACATTGCAAAAGACTGATGTCGCAGATCCTGCTGAGACTGCTCAAGTGGCACGAATGTCGAGCCGGGTATCGTTGTCATATTAAGGTGCAGAGCTCCATCGTAAGCTTGCAGCGGCAGGTGCGTTAGGTCGTGGCCCTGTGGGACACCCATGAGCTGAGTGGCCGCACCTTGTTCACTGCTTGACGAGGGATGCGGAAGACCCAGTTGTTCAGAGTTCATTCCCGTGTAAAATTGTCCAGAGCTGCGCAAAACATCCCCTTCAACTTGCAAGTCTTGCCGAGACATTGCAGGTGGCGAAGTGTAATTTTGGAACTGAACCGAGGATCCTACGCAAAGAGAGGCAACCAGCTGTTGCGGGTCCACGGGAACTGAGAACGCTTCTGAAGTTTGCTGGAGCGCTGCCATTCCACTCTGCTGTTTGGGCTGCGCCAAATCGCCTGTCTCTGACGTGCACGTTAAATCTGCTTGCTGGCCGTCCATGGTGGCAAATCACTTTGGGTAATGCTATTGCAGAATAGAACTTGACAGGTTTGACGCCCTGAAAATTTGATGCAGGGCAATAAGTTTCCGTGGCTTCCTCTATGTATCGTACTGGAAAAGAAGCTTGGGTAGGCAAAACTGTGAAGGATAGGGAAAAGGTGGAAAGGCAGTAGTGGGCGAGTCGGAATGAAATTGCATCACCCAGACGGTTGCCTGGCTTTTTTGGTTGCGCACGAATGGTGGACAAAACGGCTTTCCGAGCGAGAACCCTTTTTTCCATCCTGGCTTTTCATTGAAGCAATACTTGACCAATGGATCACGTTGTCTTTCTTTTTTTTTGCTCTTCTTCTTGGGATATGGGGACTTGATAGATCATGTTTCATAACAAACTCTGGAGTCCGCCCGCTCTGGTCTCATCTTTTTTTCGCCACAGTGTTGCCCAAAACGCAGATCTTTACGAAGATCACAAACAAAACATCCCCATGACGATCCCTGAAAACAAACAAGCACAATGGCCTAGATCTATAGATCGAAGTTGATACAAATATACTAGGTCACATTATTGAACAAATCGACTGAATAAATATCAATCTGACCAACAGTAGACGGAGAAAAGGCAATTTTACAGCTTGCTACCGTTCCACCAAGGTGCTCTGGATGGGTGTTCCAAAAAGAATTCCGTTGGGAACCAATCCTCGGGTTGTTGCCCAGTCAACAGCTGAGCTAATGCTCTACCACAAAGGAAAGTTCGAGGCATGCCTTTGAAAAACCATACATGTAAGATATACGTTTTTTCGCGTAGTAACTTTAGCAACTTACCGTGTCCTGTGAATCCTGCTGCAATGTATTGTCCTTTGCCTTGGTCAGTTCCAAGGACATGACGTAAATCGCCTACTAGCGGCAACCTGTCCTTTGAGAAACCTAAAATGCCCAAAAAAATTTTTTATATGAGGGATAAGTAACAGTGTTGAGATCTCGCTTGATCAAGCTTATTCAATACCAACCCATTACACCGATCCACTCTCGATTGATATTTGGAGCCTTAATCGTCTCTCGCATAAAGGTCCTCAAAGCATGGGAAACAGCAGTGTTCAATGTAGAATCGTCGTCTTCATGCTCTTGCTTGCTGGGTACGATGTTACGCATACCTCCCATGATGATATCTCCATTAGGTCGGCAGGAGAGATATTGATATCTGCAGTTTTGTAAGTTCCACCAGTCAATAACACATTATTTGCGTTATCCAGATATCGATCATACTTTACCCTCGATCTGCACTGATGACATAATCGAATCGTGGAGTGGATGCCGAAGCAAGAACACTAACAACTTGATTGCGTACCGGCACAATACATCCACTGAACGCATTCAACAATCTTTGGGTCCATGCGTTTGTACAATATGCAACCTTGGAAGCACGAATGATACCACGAGAAGTATGTACATTGACGTGATCTGATTTGCTTTCCACCCATTGCACAGGCGTGTGAGTTACAATGTGTACCTTGCTTTGCACACACCGTGCTAGACAAAAGACGATTTTGGCAGCCCAGGCGATCGCTGTAGTCTTTATATGCAAACCTCCGTACTTGAATGCTTCGATACCTGTTAGTTGTTGCGTTTCTTCTGGAGTCAGGATGCGGAAATCATCTGGTATTTGCTTGGAAAGCTTTTCAGCACCAGGTCGTGCTTCCTCTGCTTCTTGCTCAGAAGACCACGCGACAATGGTGCCCTTGGTCCATGTCAGTTCTGGATCAAACGGGCCCTTATCCTTGTCAGCATGCTTGGACAAGAATTCAGTCAAGGCATCCACGTTTCTGTAATCGAATTCGATGAGACGTTGGGCGGATGCTGCGCCGTAAGTAGCCACAATTCCCTCGTAATCATCGTTCAGTCCAGGAGAAAGAATGCCACCTATGTATGCAATTGCCACGTGGGAAAAAAGAGAAGAATGCCGAAATCAGAGGTGGGAAAGTTTGCTGAGAAATGAAGTTTTCCATTCAGTTACCATTGCGACCAGTTGCTCCGCTGGCAACGCCTCGAGCATCAAGAACCACAACTTTTAGGTCAGGTTGCATTTGCTGGAGCCAGTAGGCAGTTGACATTCCGGTCAGACCAGCTGCACGCAGGTTGCCGCCAGTCAATACAAAGTGACACATTGAATAGGCGAACTGTCTTACCGCCAATGATGACAATGTCTGCAGATTCCGGAAGAGGTTCCGTTGAAGGCGTCTGGAATGGCGCCTGGTGCAGCCAGTAGGATGGAGTGCTGTTGGGATTAAGGTGCATTTCCCTTCCTTTGACAAGATTCAGAGAAGAGATCTGTAACTAGGGTTTTCTCAGGTACACACACAAGTCGAACTTTCGCACGGGATATCATCTTCCCGACAACTGATACAGATCCCGACACCTTCTTTTTAATAAGTTACTATACAGAACAAGGAGAAAAGGAATATAGGTTGTTGGGTTGGGTCGGGGGAGGCAGAGAGATACAAAGAATAAATTGTTTATGCTACGTTGGGTTTATGCTCGATGACTTCATCTGGCTTCATGTTATTTTGCTGTGGCGCTATCTGCGGCTGGTAGTAAGAAGGCTGTTGCTGATAGCCGGTGGCGGCGTTGTTTTGATAATAGTAGCCTTCGGAAACATAGCCGCCACCTTGATCAGAAACGCTCGCATACGTGGCTCCTGGTGAATGGGATGGAGGAACAAAACGTCGTGCCTGGTGTTGGAATGGAGACTGCGATGCAGGTGCAGGTGCAGCTCTAGGGTAGATAGGAGCAGCAGCGTCAGACATATTTAACGTAAAATCATCTTCAGTTTCGTGCTCGAACCCATCCTTGTTTCGTGGACGTGTACGACTGGTACAACCGCCACGGCGACTCAGCCAGGTAACAATGCCGGCAATCAATGCGATGCCCACTAAAAAAAGTAGTTTCTTAAAATCAGCACCAAATTATTCCTTTCTTTCCATATGGATAATAGCCTCTCACTTACCAACGCCACCAATTACAGAGCCTACAATTATTCCAGTCGTGTTCTGGCCGCTACCACCACTACCACCGCCGCTGCCGTTGCTGTCACCAGCCTGTTGAGAGTCACCGGTAGATGACGGGTCGCTTCCCTGTGTTTCTGTAGAAGACTGACCGTTACTATCTGTATTTGACTGCGAGGGAGAGTCGCTCGCTTGGTTTCCGCTATCTGTCTTGCTGTTGTTATTATTATCACTCGATTTGCTAGCTGATGTAGGAGTGGGCGTTGGCGAGTTATTGTCGGAACTGGCTGCTTGTGAGCTCTGTTGTTGATCCGCACTGCTGGAAGTTGGGGACGGCGCCTGGCTGCCCTGAGATGCAGACGCTTGATTTGTTTGTTGGTTATCACTGCTACTTTGCGTATTCGATGGTTGCTGCTGGTCGCCCGAAGCTGTATTTGAGGGAGTACTAACGTCTCCTCCGACGCCCAAGATACCACCGCTTCCAAAGAGATCTGCATTTGTGGTCGTCGAGAGTTGTAGTAAAAGGAAGATAAAAAGTATGCATACGCTGGTTGAAGGTAACTTCATAACGATGTTGTGTATATAGAAATAAAGAAAAATAGAAAAATAGAAAGAGAAGGGACCGGGTTCTCGATCCCCCTCTCATTCACTGCACATTTTTGGACTGTGGTCGATGGGCGATTCGATCGGCGACTCGCAAAAACCTCTTGGCTCGCCTTGCCAGAAACAATGGATGATCTTGTTCAGACATTGAGTCCAGACTAGCCGTATTTGTATGGTTCAGGTCAATAAACAGCTAATCTTGTTTCAGGTAAAGTATATAAATTACTGGTCCACAGAGCGAACGCCTGTGACAAAAGAATATGAAGGTTGCGACGAATATCGCAGCATTCCTCTTCTCTTTATCATTACAAGCTTGATCCACTCTCCCTTCTGATCAAGACCATCTCAGCAATCACTAAAAAATGAGTAAGTCCTTCTTCGGAGATTCACATGGCCTTGGCAACAAAGTCCAAAAGTACGGATCCAATGTTATTGGTCGTATTGCAATATATGAAGACCCGAGCCGTACCAAGCTGCTGGTGACCAGTTGATAGTAGTATAAAAGATCCCGACGATGTGGCCGTCTGAAGCAAACACAGAAAGTGCAAATTCTGGAACGTCGATCTGTTGACAAACAATTCATATCGGACCCTGTTCCAAAATGTCGATCATCTGAAGCGTCCTTTTGAGCTTGTGTGGCGGATAAATATTTTTGCCTCTGTAGAAAAAGCCAAATACACTTTTCGATGTTCGCAGTAGCAAAAAGAAACATAAAAACATATGTCTTCATTGTGGACGATAGAAAGAATACACAGTTTCCAATGCCATAGCTGCTTATGAAGGATATTCACATGAATATATATGCGTGTTACCGCCAAGAAGGATTGCTCGTATTACATACCATCTCGCACATTTAGCATGGTTTCCATAACCGGCTTATACTCTTTGACGGTGTAGCTTTCTATCAACATCCTCTATACTGAAGTCTTGTAGTGAAAATGTTCCTTATTCTATGGACCCCTGACAGTGAATTATGCATGTGTAGAGGGCTCTTTACGCCGCTGTATCCCAGGCTTTTTTGCCCTAAGTGATGGCTTGTATAAATTAGTTGCCATGCAAATTCTACAGTCAAATAAGTACACGAATAGTAATATTGTGTATATGGTCAATTCAACTACTTCTTTCAAATTTAGTAGTATAAATGTCTAAGAGTGATTTTCTTTGCATAGATTCATCAATAATACTGCAGTGAGGGAAACATTTTTTTAATCTGTCTCCTTCAAGTCTCTCCTTGCACCAGTCGTCTGTTGATCTATAGCTTGGACTTCAGACATTTTACCGTTCTACACCACCACCACTACTACTACTACTACTACTAAAAACGATGTTGCTTCCAAGCACTCTTTCCAATATTTTTCATTATAGTAACCTAATCTCTAAGTAGCACGAGTAAAAGATATTCTCAGCAAATAACGCCACCCACTGAGCGATCAAAAAGATTTTGCTCGCTTCAACTCGTTGATACTGCAGTGCTTTCTTTAATCAAAGCATACGCTACAGAAAAATAAAGATCTTTTGCACTAATTCCAATTATCTCCTGTGGGGGATCAATAAGGATTGCTTCTAAAAATGCAAAAGATTGAGGCGGAATCAATTCCATGGGCATTTCACGAGCAGCTGTACGACACTCCTAAGCAACATGTAGGTGTGACAAACATGAGAAGGAAAGACCACATCTCTCTTTTCCCTCTCCTCTCCTTTTGTATTTTTCTGCGGCGGATATACAATCCATGCTAGTGTCGTCGTTTGCTTTGGGTCTGGCGCTGCTTGCGCCATCCATTTATGCACAGAACTGTCCTTCAGGACCTACCAGTCGAAGCTATTTTTCACCTGTCTTGCTTAACGACCAAGTGTACATAGTTGGCGGCAGTCTGGTAACTAGGGCAACATGAGAAAAAAAATAATGGAAGCAGGACGTTTTAACTGATGATGGAAAACCAACAACTTTATAAAGGACACGCTCGATATATATGCCTTGGACTTGAGCCAGGGACTCGATACGAGTTGCCCAAGCTGGAGCACGCCGTCTAATGTACAAAACAATGGACAGTACGCACCATTCATGTACGGCGTCGGATTCGCCGGTCCTAGCAACAACACAATCTACGTACAATCTGGCGTAGGTGGAACAGATCAAATGGCACGGGTTGTGCAATACAACACCGCGGGTTCCTGGGGCGGAGGTAAGCTCGAGACATCAATGTCGTATATCTTTGTCGATTTGGGGGGTCCCAACTCACAATTGGAATCGATCCAGTATCTGAATTCGGAAACTCGCCTTCTACGAGAGCTCGTATGTCTGCCTCGTTGAACAGCACAGGAACAGCATTCTATTACGGAGGCTGGTGGCAATCCAACGGTCAGACGTCTTATGCAAGTGTTTCTACCCAGCATCAACAGCTATCCCGAAACTAACGCTCGAAATATTTTCCCAGTTTAATGATTTCTACAGTCTTGATACTAATACCAACACTTGGAACTGGCCATCTGTTCAATATGGCTGGGGAAAGGCACCACCACGCTATGATCATTCTGCAGTTCTCATGTATGCATTTTCAAATGGAAACTTTGTGGCAACGGACTATCGGTACTGACTCAATGCTGTTACCTAGTGATGACTTGCTCTTTATCCTAGGCGGTGTCGTTAACGTGAACGGAACAGATATATATGCAGACTTCCGCAGCGCCGTCGGTAAGCAACAAGAAAGCACCTGCACGTCTAGGTTTACAAAGAATTGTCTTTTCTCAACCAATGCTTGTAGTCATTGACACTGTACAAAACAAGGCCCTCAGCATGGCAACGACTGGTGATATCCCCCCTGGTAGATACGCGTGAGTATATGCAATGAGATAACATCTATAATGACAATTTAGCTGATAATGCTTTCTACTTTAGGTTTTCTGCTGCACCTGGTAAAGATAGGAAAAAAAACAACCCAGTCCTTATTTTACAGCCTTTACTCATTGGTCCTTTCAAATGTTTATGCAGCACCCGATGGCAAGTCCATTGTCGTCTTTGGAGGACACAACATATCCGCATCAAGCACTACATTTGACGGCACTTCAGATGTTTATGTCTTGGATACATGCACACTCACCTGGTCCAAACCAGATATCCATGGAACCGCTCCCGCTGCTCGTGCTGGCCACGGTGCCGTGACCTATGGAAATTACATGCTGGTCATGTTTGGTAACATCACACACCTAACATATTATCTGGCTGCCGGAGCAAATCTTTAATATCTTCTCCTTATCTACAGGGTTCACTGACGTGGTGCCGCTTGGTGACGATAGGTCTCCAAAATATATAAATGACGTTGCTATTCTGGACATGTCTTCGTGGAAATGGATATCCAGTATCTCGCACCAAGACAACCCTACCGCCAAAGCCGACCCAGGATGCAAGTTTTCATTCCCTACGTTCCCAGAGACACAAGCTGACGGCGGCGACGATCCAATGCCTTACGACCCAACCGTCATTTCCAATCCAAACAAGACGACCAGCAACACAGGTTCCAGAAACACCGGTTTAGCTGTTGGTTTTTCTATCCTCGCCCTGCTCCTCCTTATTGGAGGCGCGATCTGGTGGCGCAGACGACAAAAGAAGAAGGCTCGTGCCATGAATCCTCGATGGCTTCCCGGTGCAGTTACTTTGCAGCGACGCAACAGCAACGATTATCCATTGTTTGTTTATGGCAACGAGGAAAGCAAGGATGAAAAGCCAAAGGAAGCGCAGGATGTCGGCATGCGTAGCTACACTGCCACTGACCACGATGCTTGGCAACGCGCTTTGAACCAGGATCCTGAACGGCCAGAAGATGGACGACCCATGTCTCGGCACATGAATGTTTGGGAACGTATGCGTGGATTGTGCGATCAGCAAGAGGCAAAAGCAGCCGAATCCAAACTCGTGGACGCATAATTTAATCTTAGTTCTTTAATCTTAGTTCTTACTTTGTCGTTTGATTTTAGTTGTAACATATAGCATTCTTTTTTTTCTTGGTTTCTAACTGTAACGTTTTCTTTCCTTTCTTCTATCTTTTCTCTTACTTGTTATACCAGTGTTTTCTTTTTAACCTATTAGTAAAAAAATATGTCTCGGAACATAATGTTCAAGACATGACCTTTCTAAAATATATGTCGGCTCTTTATTTGGTAAACAGAAACAAATACAATATGCCGTCATCGTCAGTGTCAAATCCTATAACAGAAAAGCGCGACGAACAGCAACAGCATCCACAAGAGGAAAATGATCAGCAGCAGCAACATCCTCGAGACTCAGTCGATGTACATTCACAGGCTGAAAAGGATATCACTGCAGGAGACTAAGAGCCAAGTCCTCTGGAACTTGAGACGCTGCGACATGCTATTTTACAAAATCACAATCACCTTCAGGCGAGCTTTTATCAAGAAGCGTCCCGACAAGACATTCTGACGAGTATTCGGATATCAATCCATTGGAAATGGAAGCAATGCGAGTGCGGATCCTTAGCGGTGAAAAATCGACGTTTGAACGCAACGTATTAGAAGCAGCTCGACTTGTTGACCAAACAATGGGAACCGGCAGTAGTAGTGGTGGATATGTACGTCCGATGGGAGGAGCAGGAATTAAAGGTATTCAGTCTATGTTGATGGGTCAGCAACAAGGCGATCGTCTCAGCACATCTTCGAAACGTCCTCGGTCAAATACGAGCCAAAATCAGGTCCCTCAAGTACCTTATGGACAAACTAAAGTGGTAAGCGAGAAATTTACATCAACACTTTGTACTGCGAGGACATCACTAAATTACATTATATTCATATAGCAGAGTCCTGCTGGTGCAAAACCAACGACAACGACGACGCCAACAGGCAAGAAGAAGGAAAAGAAAGCAAGACAGACGAGTGCATACATTGTTCCTCGTGTTGACCGGTGCAAGCAGCGTGTGAACTCCATAAAATCTAGCCAAAGATTCAGCTTGCTTCAAGGATATTGATGAACGCGTTCGACTCACAATTGAAATTGCCAATTATCTGCAAAAGCAAGCTTTAATGCGGAAACTTGCTATCGGCTTGATGAAGTGCGGCTGCCCAGCACATCGTATCCAGCATTTTTTACGACTTACCGCGAACGCTATTGACATTGATGCTGCTTTCGTCTACATGCCAGATGTTATTCTACTTAGCTTTTATGACAGCGCTGCACATGTAACCGAAACGTTCTTTTTGGGACAGACTCAAGGCTTTGACATGAGCCGATTAATCGAAGTATACCGACTCGAACGTTTGATTACACTGGGGCAAACCACAGTAGACGATGCTATCGAATACCTGGAAAAAATCAAAGCGTTGCCGCTCTATTTTCCAGACTGGGTGCGAAGTTTATCGTATGCTTTTGCTGGCTTCGCTTCAGCAATCATCTTTTTCGGTGGTGGATGGAAGGAAGCCGGCATGGCAGCTGGGCTAGGTCTGTGGCTAGCCATTTATGAAATCTTTTCCAAGAGGCTACCTGGTTTGGGTCCTCTTTTCGATATCACGGTTTCCATCATTATCGGTTTGATCGCGACGGCGGTCAGCCATGCACGAATCTGTTACACGCCTACAGCCTTTGCAGCTGTTGTTGTTTTGCTACCTGGATGGCCAATGGCAATGGCTGTTATGGAACTTGCTAGCCGCAGCATTATCAGTGGTGTGATTCGACTTGTGTATGCCCTCATCTACTCGTTCTTGCTAGCCTACGGTCTTACCACAGGCCAAGGTCTCTACAGGACATTCAACAGTAGTGTCCAACTATACAATCCAGAGACATGTCCAGGAGCCCTCTCGGATTGGTGGTACTTTTATTCGTACCATGGTTTTGTGCAAGTATAAAAGTACAGAGACACTTTATGGCTGCTCATTAACTCCATTCTTTTATCCATGTATATTTATAGATTTGCTTTTGCATCTTTGTTCGCGCGCTTCCACGACGTTGGCCGTTCATGGTCAGCATCGCCTGTGCTGGCTTTGCAACGTCTTATGCTCTCTCTCACTGGACGAATGCAAACAATCAAGTCGTTCAATTCGTTCCAGCACTGGTTGTAGGCTTTCTTGGCAACTTGTATACCAAGCTCACCCAGGATATCTCTTTTGATGCCACCTTGCTTGGCTCATTCTTGCTTGTTCCAGGCGCCGTCGGTCTACGTAGTGGATTGGCAGCCTTTTCGGGTGCGCAAGGTGGAAACACGGGCGCTGCCTTTGCACTGGTATGTCATACATTTTCCCAGATCCCCGCGGATATTCTTCATCAACTAACTAATTGTAAAAAAGATTCTTCATTCGCAGTCCATGATCGAGGCGTCCATCGGTATCACGCTCGGGTTATACTTGTCTACACTCATATTCTATCCAAGAGGCAAAGCACATACGCCTGTAGCTAGTTTCTAATAGTTTTTCTATTTAAATTTGGGCCTGTATATATAGAACAAAAATGATAACAACAAATATATAAGGCGTCATGCAGCTAGTCGTCCAGCGACGGCACCTCCAGCAGCTGCCCCGTAAAACACAATGCCACTTCGAATCAGAAGCTGTATTCCCATTTTCAACGTTGCAGTTCGTATATTCGTGTTGGGTGTGCCTTGGCAAAAAACAGTCGGTGGCGCGTCTCCTTGTTGAAGGTCACTTTGCTCAGGGCTGCAAACGAAACGAGAGAACCTGCTGCTGCTGCCATGCCTGACCGAGGACGGTATTCTTGTTTCAAAAGTTCACTAATGCTTTTGCCTATATTTTTAATATTATCCAACTCGTTTGTTTAACATTGTGTGCAGGACGAGTGACATTGCAACTATGCACTTCTTTTTACCTTGATCGTCTTTGACAGGACCTTCACTGATCTTGGCTACTTGGTAATCAACGCCATTGAACACGGTTGTCCACGAAAAGTAGCCAATAGGCGCACCAACAAGCACAACTGGCAAAAACACTGCCATGACGACAACCCAGGAGCCCGAGTTTCAGGAATGCTGCTGCTGTTTTCCCAGCTTTGCGTAACCATGCAAAATGCCACTGCTGCGTGAGATGGTGACTTATTTCAAGGATGTCAAGGAGGATCAAACGTGCCACACTGCCCGAAATCTTCAAAGAGCGATTCGCTGCTGTTGAAGACAGTACGAAGAGAGCAACGGAGTCAAGGGATTCAAAATAGAGATGCCTATTTGGCATTGAGTAATTTGCGCGCCTGCTGCCTTCCTTGGATGTGGTAGCTGTTTTTCAGGCTCCCCTCTCCGGAATCGAACCCTTATTCCCCGTTACCCATGACTGCCATTGTACGCCTCTATCGTACAATCTAGCAATGATAGGGCAGAAAATCGAGCGAGTGTGGCATACACGATCACTAAATTATTGTGATTCACCAATTCGAAAGGTTTTACCTTTACGTTGGCTTTATCTAATAAGTGCGAATCCTGAAGGAGCTTTACGCGAATATCTGTCGACATTTCAGGCAAAGAATGTGATTTCGGTGCAAAGGATGACCAAATTTACAAGATACTGGACGATGAAGGTGAACTCTTGCGTGACGGCAAAGACATTTTAGACCATGTCGTAAAACTGATTATGACGAACAACGAAAAGAAGCTGCTGGCATTTATTTGCAGGTATCAGGCTGTCAAGCCGAAATCTCTACAATCCACCATGCAGCCAATGGATCACACGTCGCAGTTCCACAGCATTGGTTGTCTTTTCCTTCAAGTTACACAGATTTGGATCAATTTGCCAATACTCTGAAAGTGCTGCTCACCATGAAACAGCGCATCGAACGACTAGCAGACATTCTTCCCAGAAACTACACAAAGGAATTACAGTTTGCATCGCACTTCTGACGACGAGACGCATTCCGTCACTTCCAGCGCTGAAAACAGACCTCGACTTTCTAGCTCGGGTGGAGAAGGAATTTCCGCAGAGCCGACAGTGAAGGAGCACAAGGAACTCTTAGCAGAGGCTTTGGCTCATAACCCATGGGAAGCCGGGACTGTGGCCATAATGCTAATTCAGATACGTGCTACAATCGTGTGAGCAGATTGATAACGAAGCACATATCACAGGATAATAAGAGCAAAAGGGCCTCTGGAACAAGCGGAAACTATACCGAAAAAATCAACTCCTGGACGACATCGTAGCCTTACAGAGCAAGAAGCAGGGTCGAGCAGAGCCGATAGGGCAGAACAAACCATTGGCATGGACGAGGCAAACATTGTATACGCCGCCAAGAGGAGCCACACGGAACAAACGGACTTTGATATACCCCGCATAACCAAGCACAAACTCCATTAGCAAGCTTTTGCAAGCCAAGAGAAGCAGTGAAGCCGCCGAACAGTTAGGGACAGAAAAACCTATGGACATGTTCGGATGAGTTGAGCTTGAAGACGGAACTTTTTACAACAACACAATCTCTACAAAAGAAAATATCGAGGCAAACATGCACTAAATGGTAGCGAAGCAAGCATTAGTTGATCATATGCCGCAAATTTATCCTTGTTTGATACGCAAATTACTTTTTGTATTATTGCATTTCCTTTGTGGAAAATACAGTATAATTTATTTGTGAATTAGTAAAAGTAAAAAGGAAGTTAAATGCAGGTGGTGTGTAATTGTAAATGTGTAATGTTGTTAAGATGTGAGAAAATCATGAATATGCTTTATGCTGCACGAGCGCTGTATCCCAAGATCCATCCAACAGGTCCACAACTGTCGTCTGCCGTGGCCCAGTTACCACTTAAACAAGAGTCAACCACATCAGCGACCGACGCGTTCTCCAAACAGTATCGTAGCAACAACCTCCTTAAGCGTTCCTGAGAACTGCGGCAACCAGTCTATTCAAGAGAGATAATCGTCAGATTCCAACCGCACGCAAGAATGATAGCATGCAATAGTCGCTTACCAGAGCCGCGCGCTCAAACCACACAAGGGCTTCTCGCAAATTAGCTTGTACTCCCAATCCTCGTTCGTAGCACAGACCAAGATGGTACTGTGCTGCAACGTGGCCTTGCTCGGCCGCTTGTCTAAAGTACTTGACGGCAAGTACCATATCCTGTTGTACACCGAGTCCGGCCTGCAAGTGTATGCCGAGTTTATCGAGTGCCCGCGCATGGTTCTGTCCCGCTGCGTGACGATACCAATACACCGCTCGAGCTGCATTGATTTCAACACCGATGCCGTTTGCATAGCAGTAACCCAGATTGCATTGTGCCCAAGGATTGCCCTGCTTGGCAGACTTGAGATACCAGTGGACTGCCTGGGATGGATCAGCTTGGACGCCGATGCCTTCTTCGTAGCAAAAACCAAGCGAGTTTTGTGCCAGCGGGTTCCCTTGCTCGGCAGCCATCCGAAACCAGTAGACAGCTTGTCGTTCGTCTCTCGGAACACCAACGCCGTTGCGGTAACAGAACCCAAGCGAGAGTTGTGCAGGTGCGTGGTTTTTTTGTGCGCTCAGGGTATACCACCGCACCGCCTCTGCGTCGTCCATGGCAACGCCGATGCCGTTCTGATAGCAGTAACCTAGCGAGTGGTAGGCAAACATGTTGCCCTGGGCTGCTGATTTGTGATACCAATAGACTGCGCTTGAAGCGCACTGCTCAACACCGATGCCGTTTTGGTAACAAAATCCTAAGTTGTGCTGCGCTCGCGAATGGCCTTGGCGTGCCGCCTCTGCGTACCAGTACGCTCCTTGCGCGGGATCCTTGCTGACACCGATTCCGTTCTGGTAGCAGTAACCAAGGTTGCACTGGGCCCAGGGGTATCCTTGCTCAGCTGATTTCTTGTACCATTCTGCTGCTAGGACCAAGTCTTTGGTGACGCCGATCCCATCTTCGTAGCAATATCCCAAGGAATTTTGAGCGAATGCATTGCCCTGCTCGGCCGATCGTCTGTACCACTCGACTGCAATCCCCACATTCTTTTCGACGCCGATCCCATCCTCGTAGCAGTAACCAATGTTGTAGATCGCGACCGTCTCGCCCTGCTCCGCTGCAAGATGATACCATCGCAGAGCTTCCGCTTCGTCTTTTTCAACGCCGAAGCCTTCACCGTAGCAGTATCCGAGAATCCCTTGACCACGACAGTTGCCTTGCTCGGCGCTTTTCTTGTACCACCCGAATGCCACATGCGCATTTTTGGGGACTGCTATGCCGTCGTGGTAGCAAACTCCAAGACAATACTGACTAGCTGCACAGCGGTATTCTCGTGCGGCGCGCTGCAGCCAATCGATCGCGCGACACCCATGGCTCTCTATCACTGCCTCCCAATGCTCTGCTTCTGTTCGGTCGATTCGAACACCGGGTCTGCCGTATTTACGTAGAAATGCAAGTCGAACCATGGCTAATAAAGTCGCTGTATTGCTGTTGCTGCTGTCTGACTGATCTTGTGCCGTTGACTCGATGTAATACTTTTCTGCCGTTCTAAAGTCTTGCTCAATTCCCAGTCCAAACTCGTAACAAAAGCCGAGAACTGCCTTTGAAGGTGCATGGCATGAATTTTTTGCAAGTAGAGCGACTGCTCGTTGTTGGTCTTTGGGATATCCGTGACGTCCAAAGAGATAATCCTGAGCTCGTTCAAACACTTGATCGACTGCTGCTGTTGTAGTTGCCACCACTGCCGATGATGATGGTGATGATGTTGCAGCAGTAGCTGGTGTGCATTTTCGTTTGTAGACCTTTGTCAAGGCTCGCCGTGAAGATTGCCTCAAATGATCAAGCACAGTTGCTGTCGTCATGGTGAGGATGAAGATGAAAAGGGAAAAGAGAACACAAAGAAGAAAGTAATCCAATTTATCGTTTTCGCTGTTGTTGATATGCATGTGCGCTTTAACTTTTCCGCTTGGCGTCCGTCCGCAACAAAGGAACATCCTTATCCACACACACACACCCATCCCTCTTCCTGCACCCCTCCCCTTTATTTCCCTTTCAATCCGTCCGACCGGTACTTGTCAATTGCAATTTCCTCCGACTAACAACAACGATAGTAAGGAGTAAGCAAAGATAACCTTTAATCATTGATTTTCCTAATACAACTTTTAATGCGCGTGATATAGTAAAGTGGCTGCATCTATTTTTTTTGTTTCCAGACAGTTATGTATCCGCCCAAGGATACATGCAGAAAGGAGGTAAGAAAAAAAAGAAATAAATCCCAAAGCCCGTGCTACCATCATTTTTGCCTTTTCCATGGTTCGGAGTGGCGACCGAAATCAGGTACCACATCCCACTGCGTCGTTGTCGTCGTCGTGAGCTTCGCATCAATATCCGCCACGTGAACCTCCGTTTTTTCTTGTATACAATGTACCGGAAGCATAATCCGTCTTATTTTGTACATATCATGTGAACGCGATTGTTTATTTGTTGCCAATCGCATGGCCTGTCCTCGTTACCATTATCTGTAGCAAAATCAGCACACCGGAAATAAAAAAACGATGTGCAGCTTGATGCAAAGTCCGGCAGTATGCGTGTTTCTTTTCTGTTGAATTTACAAACGTGACGATACATTGCCATATTATATAGCTATATTTACATACACAGTGCCATCACTTTCGACCAAGATACTTTCTGAATAATGCATGATGTTCCTTTGATCCACCGGCCTGACCGCGACCACGATTCGAAAACTGACCACCAGAGTTACGCGAGTATTCAATGTATGCCATGTTATCTCCTCCAGCCAGTGTCTTGGATGTAGTCACGGACCGCTTGACACCATTCGTGCGACCCTTCGCGGCTGCCTTCCGATCCGTGATACGTCCCACGTCATCAGCGACATCCAGTACTTCATCTTTAAGATCAGCCTAGATTAAGATTATTTCATTAAAAAAGTTCACGCAGAAGTTTACAGAACACCACTCCTTTTTTTAAAGCTTACCTCGTTTGTAAGCAGAACAGACTTTAAGAGGTCCATCTGCTCTTGATGCGTGCGGAAGACCAAATTGGGATCGCTCTCCATGCCTTCAAGTGTTGTAATAACTTTGAACGCATAGCCTTGATCGATAAGAAACTGCTGTCGCTTGGTAGAATAATACATTTCTTGTGTGTCGCGCGATACTAGAGAGTAAAAGAAGGCATTGAAACCTTCATCGTTTCTGCGTTTAGCACGTAAAATACGACCCAATCGTTGTGCCTCTTGACGTCTTGACCCGTAGTGAGACGATATTTGGATCAAGCATGTAGCTTCTGGCAAATCAATGCTTGTATCGCCGACTTTGGATAAGAAGATGGTATTTACAGCAGGGTTGTACTGGAAGTTTTGCAAAATGCGCATCCGTTCCTGTTGGCCAGTTCCACCATAAATGTATGGTTTGCCAAGCTTTTTGGCATATTCCTGTTGCAGCACACTTAGCAATTGCATTGGGGACTGCCTATAAATATCATTACTTACGATAAGCGCATATACATTGTCAGAAAACACAATGATTTTGTCTCCACGTTGTTCATGATACTGAATTAAATATTGACATGCTTGGAACTTGTTGGGGTTCATGACGTATAGCAAAGTCCTCTTGCGAGAGTTTTCTTGCAGATACTCCTTGTAAAACTCTGGAGTCATGGGGCACCAGACTTCAGCGCACTATCATCCAGATCAGTGATCTTCCATATTTCATTCTTTTCCTCCTTCTCTCCTCACAGCACAAACATACCTGAACATTGGCAATGTGGCCTCGACTGGCCAAATCCATCCAATTTGCTTCATAAAGCTTGGGACCGATCAAAAAGTTCAAGTCATCAATTTTTTCATCCTCTCGAACCAGCGTAGCTGTTAATCCCAATTTGGCGTGGGCAGCAATAGTTGTTACAACTGTACGGAACATGTTTGCCGGCACAACGTGTACTTCGTCAAGGAGCAAGAAACCCCATTCTCGAGATTCCAGAAACTCCATCATTTTTTGGGCATCGTAAGAGCGCTTTCGCTTGTTGGCAACCATGGAATAAGTCGATATCACAATGCCTGACGTTCCCGAAAACTAGATCAATTATTGGTAAGTAGCAGTTCACATTGCCTCGACCAATATTTAAAATATTCACCTTTTCCTTACAGTCAGAGGTAAAAACGGCAATTTGGTTCTCCTTGATGTTACTCCATTGCAGAAATTGTTGTTTCCATTGCATGACCGATACACTTGTACAATAGTTAGAATTCTCTTACTATGGACTGCATCCATTGAATAACTACTTACGAAGACGTGCACAGTACGAGGCAGCTCTTTTTGATGGTGCAGGCCGCAGTTATACCAACCAAAGTCTTGCCGGCACCGCATGGAAGCACAATAATACCAGATCGTGCACGACTAGTAGAATAATAAATATTCTGTAACCTTTCTTTCAAAACTTAGCGACTTTACCCGTTACCAAACATCTTTGATAAACTCTTTTCCTGATAGGGACGAATGACAGTGGTAGGTTTAAGGTCTATCTCCAGGTTCGGGTTGACTGTGTCGTTGCGGAAATCATATTCTTCCAACATGGGATAATCAATATCATTACATCGCTTTTTAATGTTCTAAATGCGTAAACAAAGACCGGTTACTATACGCAGCCACCGTCGAGCATAGTTTGTGTATCTTACCCCAACTTGCTCTGCTGCAATCTCAAACGAGTGAACTTGTTCGCCAGCATCTAAATCTTCTTCTTCGTCTTCCTTGTCGATTCGCACAACTGCACCAAATAATTTTTCTTCCTCCTTTTTCCGTGCTTCCTCTTCTGCAGTAAGTGGTTTTTCTTCTTTGGGCTTTTGGACGCCGGGTATATTCAAATCTTTTCCAGTAGGTTTGTTGTTTACAATGAGGGCATTCGAGCCCTCGGGAGCGCTGATGACCTGATCGTTTTCGTTTCGTATGATACGTCCAGCATTGATCGTCGGATCTTTGAGAAGCATTTGCAGGATATCTGGATGCGATGATTCGACATAGTAACGGTTATGTTTCAATACAAGCTTCACTTTGCCGTACGATAATGTGCACTGACGTATAAATTCGGTAATGTTGGAAGGCACGGGTACTTTGGATAGACGATTCAAAACTTCAATAATATCCTCAGTCTCCAGGCCGACAGACACCGCAGCGTAAAGCGAGTATGCTGTCAGTTTGTATTCGTGAATGTGTGCCGGTCTGAAAAAAAAGAACCAATATTACTAAGCATTGTGCAAAAAGCTTTCTTGGGCTCTCACTCTATCAATTTTTTTACCTGCTGACGGGCTCGCTGATTGCGACCAAGAAATCTTGGGCTTGTTCTGCGATGGGAGAAAACCCTTCGAGAATGATGCGTCCGTCTTCAGGGCTGATCCAAAGTGGCCGAGAGCTGTGATCTTTCTTTAGCGGCAGGGAGGTGTAATCCTTGTTGCCAAAGATATGTGAAATGAAATCTGTTTTGCCAGTGTCGTAACCGTATTCATGTTGACTGGCATGTAGCATTGAGACGTCCAAATTGGCGTTCTTTGGAACTTGTATAATAGTCAATAGTGATTCAACTGTTTACTGCAGTTACGAAATCTACCATAAAGTTTCAACTTTAAATCCTCGTCCAATTGCACGTCGCTGTCTTCATCTTCTGAAGAGCCCTCTGATCGAGGGCATTCGAGTCAGCTATTGACACCTTATATTGCCTGTCTAAAGAATGTAAAACCAACCATCGTGCTTTCTCTTGCTCATGGTTGAGAGAGTAGTTGAGAAGTGCTTCACCGCAGCATGAATTTGCTTTAAGGAGCCGACCCTGACCCAAAATTTGGCACGTCACAGAGTTCGAGGCAGAAATGCATGGTGGCAAGTGGGTAGATAAAGTAACATTTTTCTCATCTTCCTTTGCTTTCAAAAATCTCAAAATGCACATCGTCATTTTAGGCATCCTGCTGCCTTCACATCCTGTCAATTTCTATTCCAAGTATCACAGATACTTTATCTACTGTTTTATAAGCAGGCTTCTGGCAAGGAAGAAGTTGCCAATTGAAGTCACATTGATGCCGAGCAAAGTTATACAGAAACAGAGTTCCATCAACAGAGCGATCAATGGAAGCTGGACCATTTGATAACGAGACGCAGGATAAGTACTAAACACCTGTACAAGATGATGGAGGATATGCACATCCAATTTTACTGGAAAATTCAAAGCTGTGTCACGTCGTTCTTATGAAACAGAGGAAAGTGTTCCGGAAAAGCCTAGACAGACTGAATAGAAACCATGCTGATGAACACGACCAAGAGACAAACGATCCAAAATTGCTACGCACTACGCAGCAAACGATGGGTATGTTCAAGACATGTCTCAGGGGCGTTCAACAATCGAGATGCACGCAGTTGCGAAGGCAATCGATTACGATATCGGCTTTCGAGCTCCAGTGGAGTATAACATCATGTCATTGTATTGTATCGTGATCTAGCTCCGGGATCGTATAGAAGATATGAATTACAAATCCTTCGATGAATATCGAGCCAACTTTTAATAATACTGGCCCTCGACAATCGATGCTTATATTATGGAGAGACCAAACTCTCGGGTCTATGAAGAACTCAACATACCGAGGCAATTGAAATACTATGCTCGAACGACAGTGCTACAAATGGTCAATAACCTCTAAATCATGTACCAGGGACGGCCTATGATCCGTCTCTGACTTTGGATGACGACAACAATGAACAAGACAGTCAAACAAGGGACCAACGATGTCATTTGAACTGCTGATATTCTCGATGTGGCGATAACGCCAATGCGCCCAGTGTAACAAGATCCAATTCGGCACATACGAAAACAAAGAATCCACCACACCATGGAACATAAAACAAACGTCTTTACAAAGGCCTCTGACGATGCTTTTCATTTTATTGGTTCAAACTTCTTTGTGTGGTGGCTTCTTTGTCGCACCATAACTCTTTTCAGTTCCTGGACTGTTTTCTTTTCATCAAACAACACTTGCACGATTGTTTGTTGGAACTTGATCAATATGTATACAAAAGTAATATTTTTTTCTTCTTCTCCTGTGAGGGAATCCATTCTTCCTCTTCTTTTTCTTATTTTAATCCTTCTTCTCGTGATTGTCCTGTTGAGTGGCAGGAGCAGCAGCAATTTGTCTGCACCAGCTCCACCAAGCATAGCAGCAAACGGGTTCTTGGCCTTAAATGGACGTTGAAGCTGGCCTTCAGCAGCGTCACCCCACAAATGAATCAACGCAACCTTGTTAGTCAACAAGTTCTTGATAGGAGGCACAGACTGCAAAACCAAGGGCTGGGTAAACTTGAAGTACCAGTACATAGCCGAAATCATCAAGATAGAAGTAGCAGTGGATTGAATGAATTACTTGACCTGAGAAATATCATATTCCTTGTTTGTAGTTGTCACAGGCTGATTCTCGGCGCGGGTTGAGAATTCGATAAGGAAGGTGTGGCCGGTGGGATATATCGAAGAGGCGTCGTATCTTATTTTATATCAATTGAATCAACAAATGTATCCCTTAAAGATCAATATTCGAAACTTCGCTTTACCATTTCGTTTCTTGATCAGCTAGATCAATCCATAGGCCATCAGGATGGTCAGGGCCTGAGCAGCGTAGTAGGAAATAAGGGTGTATAAGAGGGTATCCGAATTGTCCCAGTTGATCTTCTTTGACAATTGCAAAGCAAGTAATTACAAAAATGACGGGCTGGTTAACGAAGACAAATGCTATTGATGCCCTTCTTGCATAATAACACGTTCTCTGTTGACACATATTTCTTCATGGTTGGATATGCGAGAAATTTCGTAAAGAAGCACTTTGATATTGCTTAACGCCCATTTTTTTGGGTTCACAAAGAAAGAAGGACTTTCGGTACTTCTCCTTGACGAAAAAGCGTGCACTGGAACCCTTTTCGAGGTGATGGCGTATGGGCGCTTCACGTTCCTGCTGACAAACTCGCAACTCGCAGTTCTCGTTGTTTTGCGTGTCAAGAGTTGTAATTATCTCTTATTCTACAATTTTCGTCCCTTTGTATGACTCAAAAGTCAAAGAGCTTTATTTCAGCCTCGAATCTCATATGATTGCGTGGTCCGGATCAGAATATCGCTGAAATCCGCGTTGAACTTGGCATAACAAGGTTTTTATTGGAAACACACCAAACTAACCATGGAAGGTTGAGGCTTGGGCCTTACTGAGCCGCCCTTGCACTGAACTTGGGACGCCATTGCGCTGGATATGGGAAGACCTCAAGATGAACTTAGCATTGAGGCAATATTTTTACTCTAGGTCGTCAGCATGTTTGTATTTGCATTTCCCTTGTCGACAGCAGCTATTGATAAACCTTTTTCTATTGAACGAATCTCTCGGGAAAGGTTGGAGAGTCTGCGTCTTCTCGTTTGTCTTTTGGAGGAAACCAGCTCCCTCTCGTCCATTGCTTCATAATTTTTCCCTCTTCGCCTTTGTCCATGGAATCTGGTCTTTTCATTCGACTACTCATAGATGATCCACAGCTAGACTGCTGGTTTCGGCAAGTGCGTATGATAGCCGCCAGGGTCTCCGCATTTTGCTACGGGTAACAGCCCATTACTACCAAAGCACGGTCGTACTGCGAATAAGGCATTACCTTGACAGTTAAAATTCTCTCGATGCACGTCCTCAACAGGTGGAATCTCGTTCCTCCGTATGGAACCCGTAACGAGCCTTGATACCTGCCGATGTATACGCCTGGTTGCTGAAGGCTGATGTCTGTAATTTCACCTTCCCAGCCTTGAACCACAACTTAATAAACAGTTTGAGAACAGATTTGGTTCCTTACCTTGGATCTGTATTCCAAAGACCTTCATATCATTGGCTTCTTTCTTGGTAAGCTCTCCTGTATTGAAAATTGTATCAAGAATTATCTTCGATTCGCAAAGAACTTTAGAATGGTCCTTGAAGTATTTGCTTTTGTTGGCAAGATGCCTTGAGAACTCGACATTTGAGACATCGTATAGGGTGCCGCATACATCGATTGTCGCCCGAAGGTCGACTTTGTAGCCAATAATTTTTGCCATTTCATTGCGAGATTCCATCTTGGCTATAGTCGTGTGTGGCGGCACCGATTCGCCCCTGATCGCAAATCAGCAAATTGCATTGGCACTTGCTTTTCTATGTTATTTACCATCGAAGCTTGAGTTCCGAGTGCCGAAACAATGACTCGAACAAATACGACCAAAATTTCGCGATGTAATCGTATTCGGTTAATGATCTGTCGCTGAAGATATCAGGTGTATCAGCCAACAAGGAAAGCCTGACAGTTTTCTTTGTTTAGAAGAGAGCAATTAACATTACATTGGTATGCTTACATATGATGGTATATTTTGAAGATTTCTTTTTTGAGCGGGTCGTCTACCCTCCGGATATATTTGCATGCCAGATTTTGATCACCATCGACGTTTCTCCCCGCCATCTACGAGTAATGGTCAGCCTTCATCCATTTTTCTATGTAAATCCCTTCCTTTCCTACCTCTTAAATCTCCAAGATCTGCTTGTTGAATTTTTTTTCAACTTGAACCATTTTGTAGCCTTGGAACCATACTGTGCTACGAGCCTCTCCCAGGTTTCAGCAGAAAATAATGGTCTCTGGCAGCTATCTGACGTGTCATTTTGATTGGATACATCCAAAATGGAATTTAAGCCGAGACTATGCATATTGTTAGTCATTTCTCGCAGCTACATATGCTTGCAGGATTGGCTTACTAGATCATGTTCTGCTCTGCTTGTTCAAGTTCCAAGTAGGGATTGTTATACTTCTCTACCGCCACATGCTTAATTATAGTCCCGGCAGAGAGATTATTGTCGCCCGGAAGTTCGTCATTTTCCGAAATCTATTTGAAGCCCATATCAGCAATTCCTGATCCTGTTCCTGCAGAAACGCGGTATATGCTTACGCTATCAATATCAAGGATAGCTTTCGACTTGACGCGCTTGGGTTCAGGGTCCATCTTTCTCAACGCCTCCAGGGCACGCTTTCCGGAATACTGAGCCTGTGTTACTACCAACTGTTCAATCGTATCGCTGTACGTCTTTTGGAGTCGTCTGTCATTCCAAAATCTTTCTACCGCAGGACCTCGGAAATTCTAAGGTGTAATAATAGACTGAACATTAAACTGAGATCATTCAGTGTGTCAATGGACTGTATTACTCTGAAAAGGTTTTGTTGGAAGTCTTCGCACCATTTCTTCAAGTCTGCGTTCTCGATCTCCGATTGAATGATCTTTATAATTGCTGCAGCGATTTCGTTTTCCACACCGTGCCTATCCTCCCAAGAGCAATTTAAAGCCTCATACAGGCTAGTTAGGGAGAAAGATTGGCCGTAGTTGTCGCGTATAAACGTTTCGATCATTAGCGGGAGAAGGCGTTTTCATGCAAGACGCGCACTCCCGATTTCAGCTCAGTTGATTGGCTTACCTGCTGATGCTTGCATGAGGAAAAATTCTTAGCACACCTCCCTCCCAGCAGTATCCATTATTCGTCGACAATGCCTTGGAATTCCATTTGTCACAGCACGTGATATCTAACGCTCCTAAAAATGATGCGATTCGACCCGCATCTCCATTGAGCAAATTTCTTGACCATATTTATGCAACAACGTTCTTGGGCACTCATGATATTTCCAGATGGACAGGAACATGACGAGGTTTCCATATTCTAGGCAGACGAAGTATATATATTTGAACGTGATCTTTAAATTTGAGAGCATTGGCTATACGAAATAAAGTTTTATCAAGAACACTGCGTACCACTTACTAAACAGGTCTGACATAATAATTCAAAGGCTGTTGTATAGGATGGTAAGATGCTTAGAAAACATAAGAGCCAACCGTCCGAGAAAAGGGACGACAAGAAGACGGGCAAAACATTTCCATGGGGTCTTCGAAATCCATCAGTCCAGGCTGCCAACCAGTTTGAGCATGCTTTTGCATTTTCAGGAAGCAGAAACTTATCAAGTCCACCATCTAGTTATTTCTATGCTTCACAAGGACCTTTTACCCGAGACCAAGGGAATGCCGACCGCAACCGCGGCTTTGCTCCGTTTGGAGAGGACTGCTATGAGTCACTGCTGTAATCCATCGCGCCTGTCATACTTCTTTCATGGGACACGGTTCATAAAAGTAAGCAGACAAAATAAGGGCAGCGGGGGCTTGCACGCAGACATAGTTACGACAAGCATATCAGTGCATCTTTTGTTATATATGGCTATCACGTAAGATTATGTGAGGCAAGTTCAAGAAGACGAGAAAGGGAAATCATATCCATCGTCTGTCGCCTGATTCCGCCACGAGAATGGCCGGTCTTTCGCAAATGCCTGCCTGCAGGCATGTTCACCCTTTCTATAATCCAGTTTGATGGATCGACTATAATGTACAATTATTTTTCCTGCATTTAATGGTCTAGACGCCCAGAGGTTGGCAATACCAATGGGAATATATTCGTGAAGGTTTTCGATTCTTAGATTCTGCTCACATCAGCTCATTCGAATTCATCACAGACACAAATACACAAATTCATGTGCCGATCCTTGGGGCTGAAAATTCTAAACTCTGCGGTGTGCCCATTTAATGACAAAGCGCATGAATTCTATCATAGTCAATCATCGTTCTTGTTCTGCTCCCTTTCTCGCTTTCCTTCTTTTATAATTTATACTTCAGCACAGCATACATAATTGATTTCTGCAAAAATCTCAGTCCCTTTCCAACAAAACAGGCGTCGGTCCCAGGGTTTCATCTCGTGAGCTGCTGTGCTGACTAGATACTACATCGCAAGGAGCTTCCAGATCGACGTGTGATAAATAATACAAACTGCCGGCATAACAGCCTCAGCAGAGTCGCAGTCTGAAGAGGTGCGCGTCAGTCAAAGCTGGGCCTTTGACGTCACGTAACTCCTTACCCCAGATAATACTGGCACTTACAATTTAGCAATGGCAGCTTTTCCAGCTTTTTCATCGTGAGGCGGCATATTTTTTTACCAAATGCTTTTGCAAGCCGCCCAGCGTGATAGTCAATCCGGAAACTGCTGGCAGAGGGCATCGCGAGCTTCCTTCAAAGTCGCATTAGGCTTTTTCTCGTAGAAGGAGACAAGGAAGGCGCTATGCTCGCTGAAGAGCTTTTGGTTGCCGTTCGTCTAAGTTGCAGTCTTTCTCTTGTCAAATGACAAACTCTTCTCAGGATCCTCGTCGTACTTCTTCTTCCAGTTATACGCTGTTCTCTCGACGACTCCCGTTTTTTTGGCCGCTTTAGGGACTGATAACAGTTCTTCGATAATCAGTTAAAGAACTTCTCCTTTTGCTCGTCAGTGTACTTTCTGTACGAGCCACCGGGCTTGGATGCTTTGGATGGCATTTTGCCTTGCGTATCTGGCGAGGAGGAAGAAGCCTGCGTAGCACTGTCCTGGTCTTTGGAAGCGATTTGACCTGCTGACTCACCCATTGGGTAGTCCTCAACTTTCGATTAGACTAAAGACATAGCTTTTCATCCTTGTACCTGGAAGGTTAGCAACTGCTAAACTCCAGAGTCGCCCGCATTCTGCTGCCACGCTGTGTTGACCGCGTCAAGAGTATCTAACTCCATTGGTATTGTAGCATCTGGCTCTGATTCTTCCTCTACGTTGCAAAAGTCGGCAAGGCAGTTGAGCTCGTAGATAAAAATGGCCGGGGAAGTTGTTGGTTCGTCCTCCAGCATATCAGTGGGATCGGCAGTGACGCAGTTATGCTCATAAACGAAAGTAGACATTTTATCAAGCTGATGTTTACTGATATTGAAGACGCGCTGCTTTTAAAGACATACAAGAAACGGGACAAGCTCGAGGGTGGCATAGAGCAGATGGGACAAGGCTCGTGGTGAGGTTGGGACAACGGAAGAGGGCTATCTATCTCGAGCCCATTACGTACGTTTGCGAATTTGTGAAAACCCCTTGTCAGCTCTCACCTATATGTGACGTAGCTTTGTATGCATTTGCTTAAGCCAAGGACCCTTCTGGAAAGGTAAGCGTTGGTAGTCTTGCCACCCATCCGTTCCCCAGGTATTCTCTGGAAAACTGCTCGCCAGGCATATAGATGTCCTCGTCGAACTTGCACCGTCATTTGCTTCCCTGCCTCCGTCCATTGGTAACTACGTCCGCGTTGACGATCACCAGTTACTTGTACTTCCTCTCCAGAGCGTAGTCTTACTGACATTCCTATTCCTCGAGAAACCAATCGACGGTTTTTTCCTATAATGCGTCCTCCGAGGACTTCACGCGCTGTCAAGGCTCTGGAGCGGCGTAGATTTTCAGTTCAGGCTTGAATGGCTGCTTCTTCGTCGTCCGTCGTCATTCCACCTACGTGCCTACGAGCTCCAGTCTCTTCTTCACTGGTGGTAGGTTTTCCTCGTCAGTGATTTCTTGCTCTTCTGTAAAGAAATCAACAATTATCGGGCAAATTCTAGGATGTAAAGAGATAGCGTTTGTATGTACAAGGTTCAGGAGGAATCGGGTTCCTTGCAACTGAGTTGCTCTGGTAACTCTTCTTTTTGACGGCATAAGCAGTAATTAAGCAAACAAATTGTCTGTTAAGAAAAGAAGGTATACCTGGTGATATATAAAGGGGAATGCAGTGACAATAAAGCATATTAAAGTTAATTAATAAAAGGCAAAAGATCCTTTACAGGTGTCAAAACAACCTCATATAACGCACTTTCACTCTGCATTTCCTTCTTTGTTTGCATGAAAATGAACACTGCTTTGTAAACATCGAGGAATTCGGTAGCAAGAAATACCGTTTTACGCGTGCGGAATGCGGGTAGATTTCCCAAATTGCCTTCACAACATGTTCGGCATGATGAAGCATTGCAAGTTCAGAAATTGTGTCTTTTGTTTTCTAATACTACAAATAGGGCGTTTTTATTTGAGTTTTTGTTACATGATACATCTAGAAATTAGCTGCACGTTCAGGAAGTGCTGGTAAACCAATATAACAAAGACTACTAATATGTACCAAATCCTGAACAATTCCTTCAAAAACTTTCTCTTTTGGGAACAGCTAATAATAACTACCTTTAAGCCCCATAACAGTTATTTCTCTAAAGATTGAAAGCGCAGCTTCAGTATTTGTGTTTATTACTACAAAGGATTCGACAACCAGGAACAGCGGGAAAAAAAGTATATCTTTGGCGAGCACAGGAAATCCATAGCGATATGCGTAGTGAAATTTTACAGTTTGGCGGCGGGGTTGATGCTCTTGAAGACGTTGTCGAGTTTCATAGCGAGCATGATCTGGCCCTTCACTTTTAGCTTACCCGACATATAGGCCTTTTGTCCTGTACAATGACATGGACATGAGTAAATGTGATGTTGCAAAGATGTAGTTTGCTTCAAGAACTTACCGTTGAGCTTGCCGGTTGCCAAGGCAACAAAGTCCTCATCCTTCAAGGAAAGGATGACATCAGCCTTCTGGTTGCCCTTTCCACGAACGACCTTGCCCTCCTTCTTGACATCGACGGTGAAGGTCTCCTCCTTGCCTTCGCTATTCTTGAGGACGAACTGGAAGACACCGTTGACCTGGCAACATACAAGTTAGACGACATGTACACGGATGACCACTGTTGAAAAACCGCAAACGCACCTGCTTCATGAGCTTGGCCTTTTCCTCAGGGGAGATGTTGGAGAAAGACTTGTCCAATCCGGCAATAACTTCGGAGCCCTTGAAACCAGGAACGACGATGTCAGACATGTTTATGTATGTGTGTGTGTGTGGAGAAAAAGATTTAAAGTAAGGAGAAGACTAGCGCGCTCGCTTTGGTTTTATATCCACGGCCCTTGAAATTTTCACATGGAGTTTTGAAGAGCCAATCACATGTCCGTCCCCGCAGATTTTGCAGTTCATAGTTCTGGATGACATCGAGCTGTGCAACCAAGAGTCGTAGAACATCCAAATTGGGAGGAAAAAGCTTACAGGCACGAATCCTCACCCCACGAGACTTGCTTGTGGTTCCCAAAATTAATGTATCTGCTTTGTAAAACAAAATTCAGTTTATAATCAGAAGCTTCACGACTTAAAGAGCTTCCAAGTTACGTACGATCAGCATTGTCCTTCAAGGAATCTGCTTTAGGCTTCCGTGGACTCGTGAAATGGCACTAAGCGACAAACATATGAGAAATACAAAATACAAACCAAAGTACATTAGGAAATTGAGGTAGTTGAATTGCCACGAGACATGGTCTTTGGAATCGAGGATGGGGATGTAAAAATTGGCTTGCTTTCAGCCTATTCAAATCCTTGTTATCGAAACACGACCTCTCCTTTCCATGGGGTTCAGCCTGTTCTGTGACCTTCCTTTTTCGGTACAGTGATGGCAACTTCGTGGTGAAGTGATGAATTCTGAAGTGTTGTCTATTTTACATTTCTTTATACTTCATCTTGCCATTCTCAAAGTGGCCATACATTAATCGACTGATACTATTAGATATCTATAGATCACACTGCTTTGTCACGTAAAATTGCTCTTCATGCAAGTCATGCAACGTACTAGTCTTTTTAAAAGCAGAAGTGTCAATATTATATCAAATTACACTAGTTGTGCAGCGATGTAAAAGCTCCTAAATATTTACGCTTTACTGAAAGAATCAGTAAACCAAATTTCAGTTCTGATGCATATCAGTCAACTTTATTACTGCCACAACATAAACATCGCCTTGGTTTCCTTGCGAATGCCAATCTCGAGCACAGTTACACGCCGTCGCCTTGTTCGCCTTGTGTTGACTTCCAGCCCATGGAGGATCATTGTGGTAGGTTATCTCATGGTACTAATACAACTTGCCGAACTTTGGTGAAAAGGACATGATGCTTGCCTAAATAAATAACTTCTAGCGCTCAGAAAGCTTTAAATAATAGTGCATATACGAGACGTTTTAATCGCTCATCTTTGGAGCATGAAGAAGTCGCAAGGCATAAACTGTATCCTAATCGTGCCTTTTGCACAGGCGCCCTCAGAAGCGGAACGATCATACCTGGAGTTCGGAAATATGTGGTAGAATTCATAAGCGCATGAGAAATAGGAATAATGATACGAAGAGGGCTGCAGTGATATATACGTAGACCATGGACGCATCACGCTTACAACTTGTATGAAGACAATCGTTGTTGATATATAGATATCCTTTCTTCAAAGTTAACATAAAAATGAAAAAACAGCTTTTTGTGGAATGATTGATAGTTTTCGTCTTCCTTGTGGACGATTGCCATTATGCATGCGCCCACCCCCAGGACCTGGAGCTTGTTCTCCATTGTTTAATATGCAAAAGTCTAACGTCGAAAGGATTTCGGATCTAATATTGATGGTAAAGTCATCCAATGTATGAAATTTAGAGAGCGTGTAAATTGAGTTTTTGAGCAACCTATTAAAGCGTGGATAGCATCATCACTTGAATTGCTAACTTTGGGGATCATAAGCAAACATAGCAAGGTTCCATCTACGAAACTCATTTAGGAAGAATTTGAAAGAACCCCGAGCATTTCGCAGGGATTGTATCGTATCTTTGAAAGGAAAATTATAGATTTTTTCTTTATAGTGTAACACGCAGGCTGCGTTCGTATGGCGATGTAGAGCTTTGTCACATTTTTTGGCGGCAAATCATAATTCGGACAGTCTGGTTATTGTCAGGCCGACGCAAGGAATGTAGATATGCTATCTGACCATATCACCTGCGTCATTTTTTGTTGAATTTCTGCTACAAGAGCATCTTCGAGGCAAGTATCCATTGGACTGGGTGCCCCTCGTCTTCCACGCATTGAGATATTGTCATATCCTCGAGGTCGTAAATGTTTACCGCCACTTCCTTGTGTTCTAACTCGCAGTGCTTTTTTTCCGCAACCTGCCACATGGTTCATTCCTTGAGACAAGATATTGAAGGCGCGTTTCGTGGCGCCAGTGGGGAGACAATGAAAAACCAGAACAGAACAAAGAACTTTGCTGCCTGGTTGTCCCCTCTCTGCTCTTGCTCTGGTTTCCTGCGCTCAGGTGCTGCTATGGTTTTGAAAGATGTTGCACGATTGTGCGATTACGCGTTCACATAAAGGATAGCGCCAGCTCGGCCAACCTTGCTACATAATCACGTTGAGAATGAAGATCATACCACTGTAAGCGCACGTCACGGCGAAGGACTGGAGCTCTTTGGAGAAATTATGGGCCAAACAAGATGACGCGAAGGACGTCGTGATAATATCATCAAAGGAATGCATACTATTTCCCAAAAGCAACGAAGTCACCCTTCCTTGCAAATAAGAGGTTATATACCGAACAGATCAGACGCAAGATTTTGGATTCGCAATACCCGAGGAGAATAAGGTTACAGCGGGTTTCGTTGGAGACATTTTCAACAAAGGTGTTCAATATACTGCTTTAAATTCAACAAACGGGCCCACTCTTCTGGATTGCGCACCTCCAGCGGGGCTGAGAATCCATTCGAGCAACGATAAGTAGTAATAGGTTTGTCGATGTTAGCGAAATATGTGGAGGGTATTATGCACGATCCAGTATGGATTACAGCCTTTCCCTTAGTCAACTCTGAGCTGACCATCATAGTCTCTGAGGTATGTTTTGCGAGTCTTTCTTCCTTCTTCTTCTTCTTCTTCTACAACCGCGTAGATGTGACCATGTCTTGATGACATGATCTCATCCATATCCAGGGTGCAATTCTTGCACAGTCTCCAATGTAGCTTGATATCTATAAGGGATGGCAAGGCGAATATCGGTGCAATAAACTCGTGCACAGGCTGGAGATCGGCGAAAACGATGTTCGATAGCCTTGAATACTTCATCTTGTCGACGAAAAGCTCGAGCGATTTACGAGGGCGGTAATTTCGCAGCTCGAGTTTACGTAACGTTTTATGAGGACTATTTGCGATTGTATCCAAGACATCATCCGCATCAGATCCAATAATAGATGATGCGTTAATTGCTAGCTCTTGAATGCTTGTATTAAATTGGCAAAGAATTTGCAAGCCATCAAGGCCGATACCAATGCATGTCGACATGTCCAATCGTCGCAGGTTTGCCAGTCTCGCTAAGTTCTTGAATATATCGATATCGTTCAAGCACAGGTTTTCCAGATGAATGATTTGCAAACTAGGAGATATGCCAATGATAGTAGCGATAATACGCGCTTCAGTGTCGTTCCTGCGCATCTCCAGTACGTAATCCATGTCATTGAACCCGTTCTCGTCATCACCATCTTCTCTCTCGAGCCAGTCGTTGTAGTATTCATCAGGGATCTCTTCAGGTCGGCGGAGAGTCAGTTCACGTAGACACGGAAAGCCTCCGTTCCACACAATGGTTTCCCACATGCCATAGTTCCATTGAACTCCATATACATGTGTATCAAACACTGTCAGCGTAGTTCGCAGCCTGGATAGTAGCAACGATGTTTCGTATTCAGTGTTTGGAAAGCACGGCAGTTGAAGCACTGTATCCACTGGACTTTCAGAAACATCCGGAAGTTGCTCCATACGCTTGTGAAAACCGTTTTTTGACAGGATGATAACTTGCTTGAGGTTCAGGCAACGATTACTGAGCAGTTTTAAAAGTCGCTTGGCTCTGGATCTTGTGTAGAAATCTTCGGAGCAAAGTATCAGTACTTGCAGAGCGGGACATGCAATTAACATATTCGAGAGATGTTCCAGAACCTGCTCCATGCCAACATTAACTCGAAACTTCCCGAATGATAAGCAGCAGTACATGATGCCCAGATGCGTGAGATTCAAGGTATGCTCCGGCAGTATCGCCGCGTTTGGCAATTCTCTTTGAAACGGGGTTGTAAGGCACACCCGTCGCAGCTTTTGGCAGATGGATAAGATAGAGCTATATGTTTCAACCTCGTACGCATCATAGTTTCCAAAAGTTCGCATCATGCCGAAGCTAATCAAAGAGTCTCGGTTCATTTCACAAAGACGTAGCAAGTCTCTCAATCCAGATACGTCCGGGTCGCAGAATTTGAAGGCTAGCGTAACATTATTAGCATCGCGTTTTCGTTGAAAGATTAATCTCACTCCAACTTACACAGAGTCTTTAAGCTATTAAAGTTGTAGTCACACATGTGGCCGAAAACTGTAGTTCCTTCATGTAGATCTGGCAAGCCAATATGCTGAACTCGGTGCTTGCTTAAAAGCTGGAAGAATGATGCATTTTTTGACTCCAGTGTTGTACTCAAGGAATCAACACGGAGCCAAAGATCACCCCATTTGCTCAGAATCCTGTTCCATGCCTTGCAGAGATAAAGACATTTGAAGCGCTCTTCAGGCCTCAGGGATAGGAAAATGTCTCGATACAAGTCTTGTGGCAAACGATTCAAGTACTTGGAGTTCATTGCATCTATCTCTTTTTCGAGACATTTCCTTTTGTTGACCAGTAAAGAATACTCGGGCTTATCACTTTTGACCGCTTTTATGCCGTCCCAGATAGTAAAAAGCGCGACTTGGTATTCCTTTGTAGCAAAGCAAATGTCAGCGGATTGCAGGTATCCATATGGTGACGCTGGATAGAGTCGATTAACTTCTTTGGCATCCGCGAGTGCGAGATCGTTTTGTCCAAGATTGTAGTATGCGGTGGCGCGACTAAGGTAAAGACTTGCCAACAGCCCTTCCTCTGCCAATTTTGACGCGCCAGACAGTTGCTCGATCGCATGATCGTTTTTCTGCTCTGCGATCAAAGATTTGGCGTTCTTTTCTGCATCGAGAATCTGGATGAACTTTGAGTGGTCCAGGACTGGTATAAACGTCATATTCAAAGAAAAGAGCAATGAAACTCAAGAAAGCCATCATATGGCGATCTTGACTGAATTTGGAAGTGGGTCGATGAAGAAGGTTGAAAAAATGAATGTGATGATGCCATTTGACAAAACACAAGTCCAAGTTTATTTCCATAGAACAAGCTACGTCCCAACATAAAAAGATGCTTATCATATATAGGAAAAAAGATCCGTATCAGAACAGTACAAAATTTAGGCATACAGGCATATCAGGGAAGCAAAAGATAAAATAGGGATCAAGAAGAACAGTAGAAGATGCTGTATCGGTTCGAAGATTGTAAGTGTGTTGAGTGCGAGCGTCAGATGCGAGTTAATTTGCATGTACGAAGATGTCGTCCCAGGACGTCTTTGCGTGAGAACAGTCGATGGCAATGTGGACATTCGCGTTGCGGCTCACCGTGGACGCTTGCATAATGTCTCTTTGAGATCATTACGACGTCTGATATACCACCACATACAGAGCACGCATAGCCTTCTTTCTCGTCTTCGTGCACTGATGTCTTGCTTGCAGGAGACGAAGCACCAGGTGAAAGGGCGTGTGCGGGAGGATTTCTTTCTTTGGGTGATGCTAAATCTGATGGTTCAGGAGAGGCACTCAAGGTAGCCGTATCTTTCGCAAAGTCGTCTTTCTCCATTCCTGCGGGGCTGTATTCGATGAATGATTCAACCATCGGTTGCGACCAGCAAACGTCAGGACCTTCAAGTATTTGGCCGTGACCATTCGGGTCAGCTTGATTGGATGCAATAGGAGGATTGCCGGCGGCAAGCGCGGAAGAATTGATCCCGGACATGAAAAGACTGAGCTCATATGACAACAGCAATGCAGGAGGAACATTCTGCGTGATACACCAATCAGATGAGAATGGCACGTCCGGCGAAAGGCTACGGCTTCCACCAAATGCATCTGAATTCAAGGTGAATACCGACCAGATACTAGGTTCAATCATAATTCCGAAACAACTGTCTGTAGTTGATAGCTCGCGTACTGGTGCGAATCATCTTCCAAGGTGCTTTCCGACGACGGCAGATCGGTATGCTGCTCCAGGACGACATTGTACGCGGGACGACTGGGGAAAAAGCATAGAGCGAGAACAGAACCACAAACAAAGCAAGTAATTACAAAAATGACGGGCTGGTTAACGAAGACAAATGCTATTGATGCCCTTCTTGCATAATAACACGTTCTTGACAGCTCATTCAAAGTGCTTCTTTACGAAATTTCTCGCATATCCAACCATGAAGAAATATGTGTCAACAGAGAACGTGTTATTATGCAAGAAGGGCATCAATAGCATTTGTCTTCATCTGCTGACACATATTTTTTCATGGTTGGATATGCGAGAAATTTCGTAAAGAAGTACTTTGAATGAGCTGTCAAGACAATTTTGGGAGTGCAAGGTTATTGCGAATTGCAAACATCCACACATAACAGCTCCCCTTTTTATAGGCCAGAATATTTGGTCGCCTATTGCTACGGATTGATAGCGTGTGTGCAAGGAAATTAAGTAAATTGTAGTCAGCTGAGAGCACAGTAGATGTCTTGCCTGTCGAGAGCATATTTTGCTACCCAACGCCATATTGGACTTGCTAACGATTGGTCAGCCACTGTGGCTGCAGTGTGGCGTAAGACACTTGCAGGGTGTTTGTGTAACTCGGCCTTTACGTAATTAGGCATGTACCAGACCATGGCATCGCTGTTCTATGGACAAGTAACCTATGGAAGCGGGTATCTGCAGAGATGTGTTTGTTAGGTAGCCACAAACTTATAATATAGTATTATTGCTGGGAGGTACCATCAAGTACTTATTGGGGATGAATTGCCTACTACGCAGTGGCGGTAATTAAGGGTACGTTGCACTCTTATGGTGCGTTCATGACAAAGTCATTTCCGCAAAGGGGTTGATCTCTTGTCATTTGGGGGAACAGAAAAGAAGAAAAAGGGAAAGGAAAAGAAAAACAAGTATTCTCATTAATCAGTGTGGCACATCGCTTGGCAATCGAACGTTCTACACTCGTTCTAGGGAATGATTCTGTATCATTAGGGTACAAGGACATATGGAACGATAATATAAAATAGGAAACACGTGAGAAGCAACCTCTGTGCAGTCTTCAGACAGAGCACCGTAGCTTCTCGCCTTCGATACTTGGATCGCTGCAGATCTCGTTGCATGTGATCCTTAGCGTCGACAAGTGGAAACTACTACTTCTTTTCTTCTANATCCTCCGGACGATTAACGATGGATACTCCTCAGTTTCATTGTTCGTTTGAGCATTTCCTTGCGCTAAAGTTACATCTTGCAACGGATATCCCTGAACTCCATGCACAGTGCGTCCTAGGTAGCTTTGAACCAAATGGTTGAGTTCTTCAGTCGAATCCTTGTACGGGTTGTCAGGGCAAGGAAGCCTCGAAATTATTTCTTGATGAGAGAACCTGGAAAAAAAGGAAGTGTAGAACAACGTAAAGTTAAACGCGTTCTGTGTAATATCAACGGTGGATCTTTCATCATAATCCCTACTGCTGCATGGCTTGGATGGAGAGGATAGGATGTTGCAAGGTTTCTGAAATAGTATTCAAGATGAACAAGGTCGGGTTTCGAGGGGTGCGAGAGTTTCGCAAGTGGATTTAAGCGCGGCGAATTGCAGACTATTTATACTATTAGCTGGAGGAACCCGAGGAATATGTGGAATTGGTCAGCTCGCTTGGTGATAATGATGCTTGAGTATATGCTGGGTGACACCAGTTCGCGAATGAGGGCGGCGAGCCTTGCCGCCAGATTTCGATTTGCAAGTCGTTCGTTCCATATGGCGCTTTAAGCTATCTTTTCGCGTGAATCTGGTTTGGCAAAGATGACATTTGAACTTCTTTTCTCCGTGAACCGTTTCAAGATGTCTCTTGATGTCACGAGGGCATTTACAAGTGACGGGTTTCTTGGCACATTTGCAACATTGATAAACGTCGCTACTGATGCGCACATACGGCTCGCTTGTAGATGTTGAATGGCTAGGTGTGGGCACTATCGTGGGCGATTTTCTAGATTTGCCTTTAGAGTGGCGAGTGGTACGTGGAGGAGGCGGAGCACTCTCGGCTGTATCACTACGTTCTGTGGAAACATTCTCCTGCTGGGTGGACTGCTCAAACGAGGTGCAGGATGATCCAGCAAATTGTAGCTGCGTCAAGTTGACAGGAAATTCCGTATAGCTCGGGTCGTATTTACTGATTTCCTCGTTCGCAGGAACTGCACTAGGACTGTCGTCGTATGAAACATCAGTTGGTGCAGGAGAAGGATTGCTGTGTGACAGGGTGGGCGTGGATGATTTTGGGTGCATATCGATAATTGTAACATCTGGTAATGCATGCATAGATAATTCATTGATGAACATGTTGTGTTGCGTGGATGACTTAAGATCAGCAGTCAGACAAGCTTGATGATATGATGATCCAAGCCGAGGTGAAGAGCGTGGTAAAGTGACAAGAGATGCGAAGAAATAAGTAGAAGTGTCGGTAAGTTGATTGCACAGATCGTCCACAGTAGTGCCCTTATATAAGGAAGAGTTAGTTGCAAATGGATTTATATGTGACAAGGCATTGGAGATATTGTAAGGTATTTGGCTGGCATTGCCGTAGAGCTGCTGTGACCAGACAGGCAGATCCTCTACAGATGCGACCCATCCTGTGGAGCTGGTTTGGTCCAATGAATGAGTAACACCTGAACTTGGTTAACTGTGGATCCAGAGAAATTCCACTGACCTTCCAGCAACAATATTACTGCTATCGCGCGGAGTAATGTCCATCCCTGATAATGGTGGAGCATATGACAGCCCATCAGAGTTGGAAGTGTCGTCATCCCTTGGTGGCGTCGCCGCGCTATTCAAAGCAGTATTTCGTTCCTGGAGTCCAAAGAGAAAACCATATTCATTGTTCGTTTGAGCATTTCCTTGCGCTAAAGTTACATCTTGCAACGGATATCCCTGAACTCCATGCACAGTGCGTCCTAGGTAGCTTTGAACCAAATGGTTGAGTTCTTCAGTCGAATCCTTGTACGGGTTGTCAGGGCAAGGAAGCCTCGAAATTATTTCTTGATGAGAGAACCTGGAAAAAAAGGAAGTGTAGAACAACGTAAAGTTAAACGCGTTCT
>KK100040.1:42774-56697 GCA_000611695.1 Rhizomucor miehei CAU432
CTCTGTTGACACATATTTCTTCATGGTTGGATATGCGAGAAATTTCGTAAAGAAGCACTTTGAATGAGCTGTCAAGACAATTTTGGGAGCGCAAGGTTATTGCGAATTGCAAACATCCACACAGAACAGCTCCCCTTTTTATAGGCCAAGAATATTTGGTCGCCTATTGCTACGGATTGATAGCGTGTGTGCAAGGAAATTAAGTAAATTGTAGTCAGCTGAGAGCACAGTAAATGTCTTGCCTGTCAAGAGCATATTTTGCTACCCAACGCCATATTGGAGTATTCACATAAACGAGACACTTGCTAACGATTGGTCAGCCACTGTGGCTGAAGTGTGGCGTAAGACACTTGCAGGGGTGTTTGTGTAACTCGGCCTTTACGTAATTAGGCATGTACCAGACCATGGCATCGCTGGATCCAGAGAAATTCCATTGACCTTCCAGCAACAACATTACTGCTATCGCGCGGAGTAATGTCCATCCCTGATAATGGTGGAGCATATGACAGCCCATCAGAGTTGGAAGTGTCGTCATCCCTTGGTGGCGTTGCCGCGCTATTCAAAGCAGTATTTCGTTCCTGGAGTCCAAAGAGAAAACCATATTCATTGTTCGTTTGAGCATTTCCTTGCGCTAAAGTTACATCTTGCAACGGATATCCCTGAACTCCATGCACAGTGCGTCCTAGGTAGCTTTGGACCAAATGGTTGAGTTCTTCAGTCGAATCCCTGTACGGGTTGTCAGGGCAAGGAAGCCTCGAAATTAATTCTTGATGAGAGAACCTGGAAAAAAAGGAAGTGTAGAACAACGTAAAGTTAAACGCGTTTTGTGTAATATCAACGGTGGATCTTTCATCATAATCCCTACTGCTGCATGGCTTGGATGGAGAGGATAGGATGTTGTAAGGTTTCTGAAATAGTATTCAAGATGAACAAAGGTCGGGTTTCGAGGGGTGCGAGAGTTTCGCAAGTGGATTTAAGCGCGGCGAATTGCAGACTATTTATACTATTAGCTGGAGGAACCCGATGAATGCAAAGTATTGGTCATCTGAGCATCCTGTTCTGAGCATCCTGTACAATGACAGTACTCGAAATGGGGGGCGGTTGTCTAGGCGTCCCAAGCTTCAAATCCAACTCTTCCCTGTAGAGTTGAGTTTGGAGGGCTGACAGGGACTGCCGTGTAACATCTCCTTTCTATCGGATCTCACGGTGACAGGCATTCCACGACTGAAAAATTTAGCCTAGGAAGTCGATACAGTAGCTGAATGTCGCTTACCGAAAAGAATTAACAGCAGCTTACTACGAATGAGCATTTTGGAGGACCCACGTAGCCATACCAATGTCAAGAGAACAAGGTTGTTCCTGTAGCGTGAATAAAGGATTGCACACGTTGGTTTCCAAGTTCAACAAAAAGTTTTGCGTTTCATCACATACATAGTGAGCACAAAAGAGACTTTTTCCTAATCATCCGTCGTGTAGCGATCCCTTCAGTCTTCT
This sequence comes from Rhizomucor miehei CAU432, assembly GCA_000611695.1. Lineage (NCBI taxonomy): Eukaryota > Fungi > Mucoromycota > Mucoromycetes > Mucorales > Lichtheimiaceae > Rhizomucor > Rhizomucor miehei. Next base: position 44,269 of record KK100040.1, read on the forward strand.
TTTTCTTGCTACGCATTTCCCTCCACTGAGAAACGGAACAGTGGTGCTTGGGCTGAAATTGAGTGCTGTGAGTGAATTTGGAGATCATGTGGAAGGTCAGACTTTTGACTTTAGGAAATGTTGTATTCAGCAGGTCTTTTCAAAAAAGGCGAATAGCCTATTTTATCCGTGACGCACGTGGCTTCAAGACCACCACGTGCATCGCAATGGCACCGATTGACGCCCTCTTTCCACAAGCTCAGATGGGCCGCCCTTCTCTGCTCAATGATACGACGTTCAATCAAAGAACGTTTACAGCGTCTGGAACAAACATATTGCCTCCCGTATAGTTCTATTTGTTCTGCGAGGAGAGCTTATTATTGACTATTAGGAAAAGAAATTGGTTGTTGAAATGCGGGTGACAATGAACAAGCAAGACTGTCGCGCTGCTACGGGATGTTTTGCATGCTGCATACTTTTAACTGGGACCGACAGAGAAGAGTTAACGCGACTATCATGTGAGCAGATATAAACAACATGATGTCTTATGCTACAAAGGCTCTACTCTTGTTCCAGCAAGCGAAAAGGATATTGAGTGGACCATGAACAGATCATGGGCAAAGCAAAGATTTGCGAGTAGCGCTATACCGGCTCTATGTATGTATCGTTCTCAGAGCATTAAGAACAATAAGCCAGCATCAATTTCTATAGTATTTGCCGAGTCTGATGCTTCTAGAAATAGTCCTCGCATTCGCTCTCGGGCATGTTAACCTAATGAGATCTTTGGCAGTCGCCCTTGGCAATGATTACCGTTTGTGAAGATGGCTACACAGAATTACCAAACTCGTCACTTTTCAAGCATACATGCCATATTGAAATCACAGACACAAAACATGCTTTGTGCGTCGCACATTCCCATGTAAATAGCTCCTTTGCAACCCTGCATTGGTTTGTCTTGTCTGGTAGATACTTGGTTTATAAACTTTAGCTTTTGATACCTTATTCTACGTTCGTACGACATCAATCAAGATCTCCTGTACACTCGTCCTTTTCCTGTCTTACTAGTTTCTTTAATCAATAATGCTTCCTCATGTCATTACATTACTTTCTATCTTTAATTTTTGAATGCTACTTTGTCTCCTGGAAGCATTCAAGAGGAACTCAACCAAGTTCTTTAGAAAGCTCGTAAAGTTTTTAGAAAGAAGATCAAATAATATTTCGCGTTGGTGCCAAGCTCGTTTGACAGCGTCAACTTATCATGTCTCCCAGTAACGCCAATCATTTTGCTGCACCGTAGAATTTTGCGATAACGCTAATCATCTTCCTCATCGCCTCAAAACACTCTAAGACATCGCAAATCATCTGTCAAACCAACGAAGACTTCTGCAAAGATGCGCGGTGTTGCTACCGGAAACCAAAAACTTCTTAGCAGATAACGCCATTCCGAAGTCGAAAACTGTACTACTGAACCAACGCAAAAACACTCGGTTCCAGACGCGGATAGATCTTGCAGCTAGGCGCAAATAGGCGATAGAGTAGACGCAATCATTTCCTTTAAATACAATAGAATGTGTCATATCCAAAACGAACTTTAGAGTTTGTGACACGCACGGAAGCTCGTTCCGTTGCTGCGCAGAAGCCGCTGTACGCACCCTTTTTCGCAAATGCTGCAACTAACCAGTGTCCATGTCGCCGACGTCAAAACGCTGTGCAACCTACTGGACAAGGCCGATCGCCATTTCGTCAACAAAAGTTTCAACGAGACGTTGTATTATTTTGAACAACGCCATGTAACATACCAGATTAGGCTACAACCTGAAGTTTAAATAAAACATAAAACATAATGTTTTATTTTATACAATGTGTCTTATATTTTCGATTACAAAACAGCACCAAACGTCCTTCTTGAACTTTGATGTACGAGGGCACGCTATGTTTGAAAGATAGGCATTTTGGCAAAGATATATGTTCGCCCCACAATTACACGACTCTTCAAACTTGACGGGCAGCCTTATTGTTCCCGCAAGGTATTCTCGAGTACAAAATAAAGAGTGCAGGACTAGCAATGAAGATTGATTGTTTGAAGTAACTGTGATGCTGTCTGCCTCTATTAACGAAATCCAAGAACCGTGTTACTACGTCATTTTCTAACCAATTGCCTTCACTTTGGTATGCAGATCTACTAAAATGGCATGCTTCGTACTTTGAATACGAGATATTCGACACGCTATCTCGGACTTTATGTGGTCCCCTATGAATTTTTCAGCCTTCTTCAGTTTCCTTAACGGTTATCGGATCTCCCTCGCTATGCATAAGCAGTGTCACATTAACTGTTATTCTTCGGAGAATAGTCATTTTTAACTTAAAGGTTTCTGTATATTTAGCTCATAAGCTCTGCTGATAATTGTTATCGATGGGAGCATGGATATATCCGTAGAAAGTTATTGTACACACTAGATCAAGTAGTAATCTATTGCGACATGCCCGAAATGACAGTGTGGAATGATATCTACGGTTTATTGCGTCGACAGGAATAACGACGTTGCAATTGCTGCTTTGACAAATAGAAATTATAGGAGTCATATTCTGTGGATGACATTGAGATAACATAACAAAACTTACAACAAACTAATGACAACCAGAAATTCGTCGTGAACAGAACAACAATCGCCGATTCTGTGGAATTGACAGGGACCGATGCTGAGACCCGCGGACATCAATGTAAAGTGTATATGCAGGTTCTGCGTTTGGTTACACATGGCAACGCTAAGGAAATGTGTCTGACCGCCAATGAAGCCCCTTTCAATGTATCCAGGGGCTTCAGCTGGATACGGCACGTTATGGCCTTTAATATTGTATACTCAATATGTTCGGATTGTCTTTGCGACGTGGATATATTTACACATAATCTGCTAAATGTGATTCGAAGGACCATACTGTTTTTTATACATATCCTGGAGTCTTTTATGAATAGCTACTCGTACTAGTTTTGCAGGGAGCATGATACAGGGATGCAGTACTTAATGCTATGGTATTATGTGGGGACGTGGAGCCGTAAATAATACTTTGACGAGAAGAGGTGGGGGCCCTGGCCCAAAGATTTTATGAGTTTTTGCCAGGAAGGGCAACGGCGTTGTTGCGACACATTTCATTACAGAATCGCGTGACCTCAAAAGTAACCTATAAAGTAGTTTTCTGTATACAAACCTGTTTCAAGTGTTTGCTTACAGAAAAAGAAGGTTGCGAAGGTTGCAAAGATAATATTGATAGAGTATATATAACATGGTCGAGAAAATCAAGGGGGACCAACAATGCTTTCACGGTTCATTTTGTTTGGTGACACACAGGATTGTGGTACGTATCACTGGAGAGAAAACCCTCTGCTCGAACTGCACCTTGTTTTCTTTCTCATACGCTCTTTTCTTTTCTTGTCAAGCGCCTCACCCCTTTCCAGTCTTTTCAGTATTTTCGTGTGTGGAGCGCCTCCACTTTAGCTCTCGGTTCCAGAGTGTATGTTTGGAACGAACGCGTGCTATATAAAGTCTCCCATTCGCCATTCCCTTCATTGTCATAACAACATGAACTCATCCACTCGATCAGTACACTTTATACAACTTTCGAAACTACTTTTTACGGTCGTTACTTTTGCACTCTGCAGTTCGCCCGTCTCGGCTGATGGTATATTGGCGAATCAATCAATTACCATTAATATAAGTTTAATCTTATGATTCGTCGACAGGAAGCAGCTGCATGCCTACAAACTGTGCAGCTACGTGCTCGCCCAGCTGTCCTTCTGACCAAGTTTGTATACTCGGTACTATGTCCAATTGCGGCCAGTGTCCTGAATCTAGATGTATCAGCCGATCCGTTGTCGACCCGTCTGCAAAAACATCTACCAGCAACAGCAGCAACAGCAACGGAGGTACCAATGGTGCGTTAATTGGAGGCGTCGTAGGAGGCTTGCTAGGTGCTGGCTTGTTGCTATGCGTAACTGGATTCTTGGTAATCCGATACAAACGAAAACGAGGCAACACGTTGCCGTTTACCTTTCGTGGGACATCAATGGCTTCCGAGGTAAAAATAAACTACAGTGTTTTTTAAAGAACGCATAAAACTGACAAATCGAGAACTTCGCACTATATAGTCGACTCGAACGGAAGTCATGTCTGGAGTCATACCAGTCGCATACATACCGCCTTCGCCTGAAGTAATGCGGCAGCAATCATCTTTCATTTATCACGACACTGAAGTGGCAAGACAACAAGAACAGTACGACAATGCAGTTCACTCTACATTAAACAGACGACGAAGTTCAGTCCCCCCTGGTGGAGGAGGACAGCAACAACAGCAGTACGATAATCCATTCTCTGATGCTTATCGAAACAGCGTCATGACCGACTTGACTGACGATGATAGTCGTCGTGAATCTGTTGCATCCAGCGTGGTCCAGACAGGCACCAGGACCGTACCAACACATGCTTACCAAGCAATGCGAGCAAAACCTACAATTATGCGTGTCGATACATTACGAGCCAATGGGCTCAAGAGGAGCGCATCCACGCGTACAGCCCTGGTCCCTGAACATAACGCAACAAGCTTAACTCGATCCAACACAGATATTAGGCAGCCACAAACTAGGACGTTGTTGACTGTAACGAACGAAGCGACAGAAGAAGAACGGCCGGGCTCGGCCTCAGCCGCGGTTTTGTCAGCAGACGACGATCCTTTCCATGACAGGCACAGTGCATCGACTGATATAGACACTGCAACGTACGGACGCTCTAGCCATGCACAGACGACAGACAGCATGGTGTCAGGTCCAGGTGATGGTGAAATCACAATATTTTGGGATAGTAACAGTAACCATTCAGTCCATTCCACCGCTTTCCCTAACCCGCCACCGCCGTCCTGTTCTTAAAACATAAGCCAACATCATCTTCTTCTTCCTTGTTGTATACCGTCCCGTTCTATTATACTTCATCCCCCATTTTTTCTTGTCACAAAATTCAAAAAGACGACCAACTATTTATTCATCCTTGACAGTCTTGCCAGTCTTTTTGATAGCAGCCAACACTTCTTCGCGAGGAAGCGAGCTTTCAACAACAACTTGTTGCTTCTCAAGGCTAATGTCAATTTTGTCGACACCTAGTAACAAGCTTGTGTGAGATTTGTAGCGATGGCAACAAACAGGGCTGGAACCTTACCATTGAGTTTGGACAATGCGCGGTTAATGGCGTTGGAGCAGCCAGAGCATGCCATTTCAACATTGAAGGTATATTGCTATACGAGACAGTGTTAGTGCCATTTTTTTATATCAATTGTAAAAGATAGTAAGAAGCTTACAGCCATGGTTCGAATTCAGGAACAAAAGTAGCGGTGAAAGAAATGCGAGTCGAAGATAGTTTTTATAGGCGTGCTCGTGTCAGGAACCAACTATGAGCAAATTGTGCTGCCTTGAGAGCGCCGCATTACAACTGAGTTCCAATGGCTATCTGATGATCGTCTTTAACTCTGACGCCTTTTCAAAGCGGTCTGGTGTCATCGTCTTTGCAAATCGTATTTCCCATTGGAGATGCCTACTCAGATCAAGGTCCTGTACTTTGCAGCAGCGCGTGACGTGACCCAAGTTCCAGAAGAGGATCTCACTTTCCCCGAGAATGACAAATCACCAACCTTGAGGGATCTGACTATGCAGCTTGTCGACAAATATGGCGATAGCTTAAAAGCAATCCTCGACCAGTCCATGTATGCAATCAATATGGAATATGTAGATAAGGAAACCAAGATATCTTCCGGGGACGAAGTTGCTGTTATACCCCCAGTAAGCGGTGGATGATACGCATGTAAATGTCTCTCTATTTTGTTGTAGAAATGTAAAAAGGAACAAGGAGGAAAAAGAAAAGGATATACAAGAAAGGGTTGGAGGAAAATAAGTAAAGCAAAACAATTACATTAACAAAAGAAAGAACAACTTAGGCAAACTTTTCAGGCAATTCCAGCAAATGTCTCATTTTCTTGACCTTGACAGCAAGATATTTATCGAGTTCCTTGCCAGCAGGCAACATGCCGTTTTGCGGTGCCGGAGATGAAGATGGAGTTCGGAGTAGATCTGTAGCAACGGGTGTAGATGTCCAAGATCGTGGCACCATCGGCCGTCGTTCTACTACCTTGATGGATCCAAACGCTTCCAGTTGCTCAATCTTGTCAGGGTTGTTGGTGAGCAGTATGATATTTTCCAATTGCAGATCCTTGAGAATAGCGTTGGCGATACCATAAGTTCGTGCATCAGGTGGATGGTTAAGCAGCACGTTGGCCGATACAGTGTCGTGACCCAAATCCTGGAGATTGTATGCTCTGTTGTACTAAATGATTAACGTCCAGTTCCCCTTTGAACAAAGATATATAGACGAGTATACTTGCTTTAATTTCTCGAGCAAACCAATGCCTCGTCCTTCTTGACGCAAATAAACAATAACTCCACGACCGGCCTCCTGCATCAATCGCATTGCTTCGTCCAATTGCTCTCCACAATCGCATCGTGCCGAGTGAACAGTTTCTCCAGTGAAGCATTCAGAGTGGATACGAACGAGTGGTGGGTCGCTGGACTGTCGCCATGCACTTCTGGCCTTTGCCTGCTGCTCTTCCAAATATTTCAGCTGATCCTCCGTCAAGCTCAAATTTCGACTCTCGTCCGTTACTACTTCTTCCAGTCGACCATAGTATGCGCCACGCACAATACGGTTCATGATAGTCTCATTCTCCCAAGCATCGTCCAGCGACTTGGAACGGAGGTCGTCACCGTACACGATCGCCAAGTGCTCCTTTGAGTCTTGGTTGTTCTTGTACAAGTAGAGATACATTTCGCCACCTTCGTTCGTTGGAATGCGCGCACGAACTTGACATTGTATGCGGATTGTGTCTTGTCTCTTTGGAAGTTCTGGAGTAACAGCGCTCGGGGAATGCAGTTGTTGCTTCAAAAAGTCAATGTATTCTTTGTACGTGCGAGGTTGCGACCGAGGTGGCAGAGATTTGGCGTTCTCATGAACAACGTTCATGCCAAACAAAGTGAAGACAGTCGACATGTTTGCCGTGTTGCAATATAGGGTCTTGCGTGTGGGTGAAGGAGAGAAAGACACAGGGTTGTCAGCAAAAAAGCCTTATAGGGAAAGATCTAGCGACTTTCACTCAGCAATTTGTTAACTTCCAGCATTGCTGACTAAGGTTGTCCAACTTGCAATTTAAGATGTCTAAAAGTATTATTCATCATGCGATTGTATATGAATTAAAATTATTATTATGATACACGTGACAATGGATAGGCGCAAGCAATACATTAACCTCTTTTCCATTCAGCTACTCCATCAAGAAAATCGACAATGCAGTAAGGAAACTGCTCTCTCAGACGGAGACATTAAGGGTAGAAGCAGAAGCATATAAACATCATGGTTTGTACCAATCGATTATTAAAGTACTTCAAAGGAAGGCTCTAGATCTTCAAAAAGAGATTTCCTAGCAACGGTATATTGCATGTTAATAAAGATTTTCCCACCGTAGACGCCAGATATAACATTCTGCGATGTCCAACATAAAGAGGTCTCCGGCATGTCTTAAAGGTTTATTATGACCCCCTGTTTTCGCTAATACCCGTTCCAGAACTAGCAATTTGAAAAGGGATAAGGCATGGTATTCTGCTGTGTCAAGTTCGTTGCTCAGGAAACCCGACAACTCCTCTTTGTTGATCTCTCATCAGTACAAAATGTCGATCGGAAAGACGATCGCCGTCAGCTTTACTCGATGCAGACTTGGATCGCCTTTATGCAGCCAAACTCTGCCTAGATCGTTGCGGCGCGGACGGCGATCACACAGCACTGCTGCAGCTACAAGTCAACCTTCTAATTTCTCTGTATATATTCACTGGCCCTACTGCGAAAGGTGAAAGAGACGAGAGCTTTAATAGTCAACATATTTCTCATACCTTTTTCTATCCTAGTAAATGTACCTACTGCAACTTTAACAAATACATTAATCCCTCCGATCCTCCTGTGGAGCGATTAACAAAGGCAAATATCATAGAATATTTTGTTCGAAAGACAAACAAGTATATCTCTCTGACAAAACGATAATTTTCAGGCACTTTTGAAAGAGCTTCAGTTTTATTTGAATGTTCCACAGTTTGGACTCAAGGAAAGAAAGATTGCATCCATATATTTTGGTGGCGGTACACCTAGTGAGTCAATTTAAGCTACGTGTCACGTGCTGTGGTTAACCTTGAACAAGGTCTAGCGAGCGTAAGAAAAGAGATAGAAGCAAATAACCTTTTGAGCATCAAACACTGAAGATAGTCTTAGCCTTCAACAGTTCAACGAATATTGACAGCACTGAATGTATCAAGTGACATTGAAGTGACTTTGGAGGTAGGCTTTCGTTTTATGCCTTCGCTATATCTGAGTATCCTTGATTCTGATCTGTTGAAACAATGGACCAAAATATAGGCAAATCCAACGGTAAACAAAGGCTGGTGTCGTTACATTACAGTAACTAAACGTCATTTATCTAGTCATCTGAAGTAGCCCGTTTGCGTGATTTCAAGCAAGCCGGCGTCAACCGACTATCTCTGGGAGTTCAATCGTTTAACGATGCCGACTTGAAACTTATGGGTAAAACGAATTCAAAGGTGCCAAAGGCCAGTCCATATCAGACCATCTTACAATTTATCTATGGATCATCAAAAATAGGCCGTGATCATACTGGAAAGGAAGCTGTATCCACCATTGAAGAAGCGAAACGTTTGTTTGACAATTTCACTTTTGATCTCATTTTTGCAAGACCAGGCCAAACGGTTTCAGATTGGAAGCATGAGTTGAAGGTAACAAGGGAAAAGAAAGTCATGGACGATGTTCCAATTATTTCAAAATGATGTTGAACTTGTCAGCATTTTTACTTAGCATACTTTAAACTATCTGGCTGGTAATCATCTTTCCATCTACCAGCTTACAATGGAACGAGGAACCCCGTAGGTCATTTAAGCTCCCATGTTTACATATCGACAGTAAACGAAAACTGACATCCTCCGTCGTGGTAGACTCTGGAAGAGTAGAAAGTTGATTCCACCCCTCCCGTCTCCGGACGAAGCAGCAGACATGTACGATATGACTGTTCAGATGGCCGAGAGTTACGGGTTTGCACACTATGAGGTATCCAATTACGCACGAACCAGGTCTGCCATCAGCAGACACAACTTTTCGTACTGGCAAGGCATGGATTACCTAGGTATTGGTCCGGGAGCTCACGGCCGATTGACGAACCTAAATACACTCGAGCGGATACGAACATTTGGAGTAATTTGATTGTGAAAGCAATAACAATTCAACTTTCTCGTGACTTACGCGGTTCCTTTTTCTTTTCAGGAGTTCCATCCAGAGAAATACATGGCTCTGTGTGAGCAAGAAGGTGAAGGGATTCGAAAGTGGAAGTCTATACCGCCTCAAGAAATACTAGAAGTAAAATATCATACCTCTTAAGCCTTCCTCTATTTGCTAACAGAAAGCCGTGATCTAGGAGCTGATTGTATTTGGATTGCGGACACGAATGGGTATTCCAAAATCTAGGTTCAGGAAAGTGACCGGCCGCAACTTGATGGACGTACTCGACAAAGAAGCAGTTGAAACGTATATCGATTCAGGTTTTCTGGAACTAGACAGCAACTGGCCAGATAGCGACAGATATATACCGCAGCATCTGCAACATGAGCTGCAAGAGGAAACAGGCGGATTACGCCCTACAGAAGCAGGTCTTGCTCGAATGGACTCTATTCTGCCAAATATAACTAAATGATATATAAATGATTCTTTTTTTCTTATGCAAATGTCTACAAGTATATGTTACATGTTTGGGATAATGGTGCGAAAGTATGTGGGGATAGGTATATTCCATTGGTCTAATTGAACCATGATTCGCGAAAGGAGGGCACTGAATAATCCAGTAGCATTTTCCAACAAACCTGTAGAATTGGAAGACGATAACTGAAATATATCATGTGAGACAAGAGAGTAACATTACACATAGTATGCTTACTATGAGACTTACCAGATTGTTGGAGTTCACTCGTTCGTTATACATCTGTCTAAAACGCTGAATTGCTTGCAGACTCTCGGACAGTCTATTGAATGTATTAAATAGAGCAACGATCTCTGCACGCTGCAGGAGATTTGGATTCCTCTTGGGGCTATAGGATCCGAATTAGATATGCTTTTTCGTTTCTTAAGACGCTTTTAACTTTTCCACCTACTTTAGATTGCGATCTTCGTAGGAAAAGAGCACCTTGAGTGCTGTGCCCAGGCCAGCTGTTTGGATTTTACCCCACAGTTTGCACTTTTCGCATCCGACGCAATCCATGATTCGGGATACGTTTCTGAAATGATCGCGGAACTCGATCTTTAAACTCTGCAAATAAGATAGTAATGAATAACCAAAGGTTGTAAGTGGATATCATCGTTACTCGGACTAGTTTACCTTGGCATCTTCTCCTTTGAACATGGTGCTTTCGTCAAAAGTGACAGGGCATGTTCTTGCTGTTTCAATGAGACTGCGTACACCATCTTTTACCACTTGGTCTTCTGCAGGATCTCCAGTACAAAAATTGTATCCCTCCAGATAGCCCGACAACTTGGAAACAGCGCGCATAACTACCGCGTACGTGAAATAAATGTTTTGCAATCTTTCCGGGTGTGCTCCGATGCGAGTAACAAAACAATCGAGATTAGGACCCTGCCGAGTAACTCTATAAGTCATGTGCAAACCCGGTAATTTGAAAGTGCTTTCTGCTTACCCATTCTCCTGTCGTTTGATTAAAGTATTCATCACAGATATGGATAGAGATGGATGAATGCAAGCCTATTCATTTAAAGCATCAATTAATGCCCACAGAGACGCGACTGTTTTAAATGCTGCTCTCATACCTGATATCAATCGATAGTAAACCCGTTTCTCGAGACAAACTTCTTCTCCATCGCCATCAGGATCCTCAGCAAGGTCATTCAATAATGCTTCGAGCTTTTCACGATCTTCTGGGACGTGTGCAAAATTTCGTTCAACTTGTGCCACAGATTGTGCCATCTTGAGAGGGTTGTTGCTGGTAGCCAGACCAATTTGATCGGGAGGCCCAGTGTTAAGGATATTGTTGCATGTTTCGCATCCATCCGTCATTTTGTGTACAATGTTGAAGCAGTTCTCTTCATAGATTGATTTCCATACTCTTGCCGCGGATTCACCAGCATAACCAGTGAATCGTTCAGGGTTCTCTATCAAATCGACGTATACACCATCTTGTGTAAATTTCTGTCAGCTATTCATGCTTTCCATAAAATGAATCAACTACAAACTTGCCTGCGTCGCTTTCATCATCAATCATGCAAAAGTCTTGATCCTTATACTGACAAGTTTCAAAAGGCTGGAAAAGCTGTTCAAACGATCCATTAGCCATAAAAGTTCACATTGCTATCAACAAATTCCTATTCCACACTCACGGATCCTTTGGGTGACATTTGCACAGCGCTCAATGCCTGCTGGCGCCATTCTTCTGGTATAGAAGACTTAGTTTTATGTTAGAATGCTTTACTTTTAATCAATAAATACATATTCACTCTCACCTCATCCGTGGTAGCGACCGAACAATCTCTGTTCATACACAGACCATCGTCATTCCAAAAGGGGCATTCTCGCCAAAGATTAAGCTGTTTCCAGTTTAAGGTTAGCAATGATGGGATAATTGGTAGAGTGTGTGTCACCCAATCATAGAAAACAAAAAAAATCACCTTATAATATCGAAAGAACTTGGTCCTTACAAGTGCCTGTAGTTGTTGAAATACTTCGCGTTGAATATTCTCCACGCTTGCATAATCGCAACAAGTATCTTCTATCTGTCCTGTGGGCTATAGAAAAAATGCCAACTCATGGTTAGAGGTATAAAACAAGGCGTCAGTGTATTCCTTTTGACAGCAGTTGCCTTACATTGCAATAGTCCTGAGATTCAGACGACTGTAAGACGTTTTCGACAAAATCGATCGGTCTCCGATCCTCCAGTGTTGAGCGCAATGCAACGTCGGCGTAAACATTGTATAGGAGTAGCAAGAATAGCAATGGTTTGTAGACATTGTGCTTCAACATTGTAGATTGTTGACAAGGAAGAGCACACCACGTTGCATGTTCGTATTTGGAAGCTGTCTGAAAGTTCTGTGCGCCTCTTGCAACGCTCAACGTGGCACAAACTGAAGAAACGGCTCGCGGAGGTTGAAGACCGGCATTGATGCATTAGCAACGGGTTGCTGCTTTGATGAACCCAGCCAGGCATAACTGACTTTATCAAAAGATGTTCATGTTGTGACTTTAAAGGAGTATCAAGGGGAGAGAGACAGATGAAACTACAGTGTTTCCGAAAAGAAATGTCGCTGC
>KK100042.1:9504-25021 GCA_000611695.1 Rhizomucor miehei CAU432
TGTGTGCCTTGCCTTCTTATGCCTTTCGGCATTCTCGGCAATCCTTTTGAAATTCCTTTTAAAGCGTGAAAACAATCGTCGCGATCGAGAATATGGTGCTCCAGAGACCCTAGACCTTTCCGAAGATAGAGACGAGTTAGAAAAGCTCTGCGACAAGCATCCAAAGTTCAGATACGCATTGTGATGTCCCTCCGCTAGCGCATAAAAAAAGAAAAACAGTTTCGGTCGCACAATTGCAGCACCAAAAAAAGACTGGCATCTTTTTTTCTTTTGCCACGAGGGATGGGGGGAGAAGCTGGTGATGCGCAAGGTCTCGGCCCTCCTGTATTTTTTCTAACACACACACACACACACAAAAAAAATGTTCCTTTCATATAAAAATCCCTGTCCCCTCCATTACCCTCTCTTTTTACCTTCCCTTTTTCTCTTTGTTCCCTCTCTCTCGCTCTCTACTCTTTTATCTCCAAAATGCTACAACTGTTTATCGACTGGCGACATCGTATTTCGGGCAAACAATATCCTCTTTCTACACCACCACACGCACCAAATTCTAACGTCGTCGCCACACGTACGTCTACCACAACCTCTCCAGAACCTGTTCCAGCCACACCAACAGATATTGTACGATCGTCGTCATGGGAATCTTGGGCATCATCAGAGTCCTCCTTAGGCGATTGGCATAGCAACAAAGAAAAATGGTCCTTCAAGGAAGACTATGTCTCATTTCCCCAGCTTGAAGCTGAAGAAGATACCCAAACCGAAAAGGCATAAACTCATATATTTATACATATATCGATCGACAAAATCATGTACATTACACACCAACAGTACTATATACCAAGCCCACACTCTAGCATTGCAGCATGTTTTTATTTTTCTTCTCTTCCTTTTGTCCTTTCTCCTTTCCTCTCTCTCTATATATATCTCTTTGCCTCTTTTGTTATATCTCCCACAATCACTATATACGTCTATGCCCACCGCTAATAATAAATCTCAAACTTTTATATATGGGTGCTATGTCTAACTTGGCGGTAGTTGGTTGAATACATCTACGTAACGCGAGCGCATCGGCTTGCGGCCGCCAGCTCCTCTTCGGCCTCCCGAAGGTGGTGGTGTACCAGGCGGTGGTTGACCTTGAACGAATGTTGCGCTAGTGCTAGTGCCTCGAGCCATCGGACCTGGAGGACCTAATGCATTATTTGAGGGCGGAGGAGGTGTAGCTGAAGGAGGTTTGGATCCCAATGATGAGTTTGCTGCTGGTGCAGATGATGCCGGAGAGTTCATATTGCTTTGTGCAGGATTAGCTTTAGGTGGAGGTGGGAGAGGCGGAGGTGCAGGTTGTGAATTAAGCTATGTGCAAAACAATGCGTTTCAGACACAAATGTACTGCAAGAAAAAAAAGCTTGAATGTATACTACTTACCGCCTTGTTGATCCATCGTTGCTCTTTCTCATCAAAGTAGAATTGATTGTTATCTCCAAGATTAGCCTTGACAACCTTCTTTTCATTTGATGGCGTTGAACTGCGTGAAAATAACGAAAATATACCCCATCCTCTGCTTTCTGTATATAACAAAAAGTTATTCCTTTTTAAGCAGTGTACAGATATGATGGTCATCATTGCAATGTTACGCACCTGTCTTCTTTTCCTCTGCTTTCTCAGTAGTCTTCTTTTCCTGCTCCGTCTTCTCCTCTGCTGGGGCCTGATTAGCAGGTGTTTCAGCAGCAGGAGCTGGGCTCGACGCCTTGGCTCTTTTCAGGGCTGAATTGCCAAATCCGAGATCATCCTCATCTTCTTGTTGGGTGTAACTTGTGGTGGATGGTTGCTGCTGTGTCTCGGCAGAAGGCGTATAATCATTCGTTGTTGGAGCAGTCTGCTGACCATAGGTTTCTGTATACCAATCGCTTGAAGATGCAGCTGGTGCTCCATATCCACCCATACTTGTCTCCTGCCCATATTGGTGGGTTGCCAGTGTACTCTGTCCAAATGGGGAAACCATCGCGTGTGCAGGTTGTGATCCGTATCCATATCCGTACACTCCACGAGGCTCATTCTCAGGCTCTGGCTGTTTTTGTTCTAATTGCTCGCCGTTGTGCTGAGACATAGGCGTGAAGCCATGTGCTGCAAAATTTCCTAGTGCGCGCGCACCAGGTGATGATGTTCTCCGTAATCCATATGCTTCAGATGCCATATTTGCTGTGGGCGTGGCAGCCCTTCGCATGCTCTCTGGACCTACACTGGCACGGCCAGAGTTCCTAAAGTCAAATGCAGAGGAGCTGCGTACAGGTGGACCATCAACCATTGCATCGTATGGATTCGCCATAATTTCCGTTGATTTGCGCACAGGCGGCTCTTCCACAGGCACATCTTCTCCGCTGACAAATTTGTTAAACTTGCCTTCTAGAGAACCCCACAAAGAATCCAGTGAATTCTTTGAGAGCTTGTTCTTGAGCCAAGACCCAGTGTCCCTAATTTAGAAGCTAAGTATTTCCCGCACAATATGCTACCATGTTGAAATTTACCCGAGGCTGTGCCCACTGGCTGCTTCGCATAATTCACTAAATTCTCTGAGTTTTTCCAGTAATTGACGATGCAAATATGGGCTGCCCTTCGTGTAAGCCTTGACTGCATTGGCAATTGCCTCACAGTACCGCTGTGCCTCTGAGATATAGCCAAGATCGGCCAACCACCACGCATGTACGAGTTTATAGCCTTGCAGGAAAGGTAACGCCAAATTTCCTTGCTTGGAAGAAATTGCAAACTCATAAAGTTCGCTCAAGTAGTACGCATCCAAATCCGTCCAAGCTGAAGGCCCATCAGCACCGATCAATGTAAGTCTGACATGAGGTGCATCCGTGCCGGAATGGATTGACGTTTGCGGCGATACGAGATAACTAGTTTTAAAAATAGAAATTAGGTCGAGCCCCTTCCTTTTCCGCTTCCGTTCAGTCCAACTGCAGCATCTCTTACCAAACATGAGCTGCATCGATCCATCCACGCGATCTAAGAATATCGCCTAGCGCCGTTATTGCTTCTGTATCCCTGGGTGTCCGGTTTGCCAGAACAAGAGTCAAGGTCGTACGCCATCCGCTCAACTCATCGTCATCTCCGCGCTCTTCGCCAGTTTGTGGAGGCGCTCCTATACCAAATGGTGTCTTGACTCGTCGCTGCTGCATAGACATTTTCAAAAATTCTGACACTGCATAGAGATCTGAATATAAAATTGCTTCTCATTTCCTCATACACAGCATGGAAACTTACTAGAGCCCGCTCCAGATCCTGAGAATAAAGAGTATAATACACGAAGACCTTGCTTATCGCCTGCAACATTCAATACATCTTGTCGCGCACCTTCCGTAATCGATCCAGACAATTCCCTTTCCACAAAGTTTGTGACCACCGTTTTCCATACATCCTTGTTGATACAGCTGCTGATAATAAGAGCATGTGCCCATAAATCTTCTTGCATGGCGTAGTCAACTGCACCAGCGCGGTCACCGTTCAAAAGAAGGTTTTGCAGCTTCTCAAGAACAATAGATGACCTATCACCAAGGTCTGCAGTCTCATTTCCGGGCTGACTATAGGCTGGCACGCTGAAACTTCCTTGCTGTTCGTCTTCAATGGTTTCTGGCGGTCTGATTACTGCGCGCAATGCATTGTCTGTCTTGTCTCTGGAAAAGTATTTGTCCAAACGTCAGACATCTGCAGACTAGTTTCCAGGTGGCAATAAACATACCCATCACCTACAGCAGGACTATCCACTTCGAGTAAAGTCTTGACCAAACGCCATAGTAATAATTTGGATTCTGCTTTGGTAACATGCTCAGAAGAAGCCAGTGCTTGTGACAACTCATTGATCTTCCCATCCATGTAGGCAAGAGCGTCCTTCTTCTTGTTCTTTGTTCCGACTTTACTGTCCATCAATACCGGTCCCACGAAATTTGACAAGCTAGATACCATTTCATTCTCTTCGCCAAGGACGTCTTTGAGTTTTTTGACCTGGATAACAGAGGGCATCCTTTTCGTAATAGGTGCACCGGTATCATAAGCTCCATGCTGCGTGAAACGCTGGACGGTTTGAGGGAACATGACGCAAAGCTTGCCTCCGAAACCAAAAGTAACAATTGGACAGCCGCGCGCTCGATTCAGTGGATCTGGCGGCAGTTCTTGCTGCGCTTGAGGCTCATACATATCCGCACCACCGTAGGCAGCGTTTGTATCAGGATGCATCATCGATGTCGGTTCCATGTCTGCACTTTCCACTGGCAACATGGCTGGCTCTCCTTCCTGGTAACCTCCATAAGTATTCGCTGGCATCATAAATGTCTGTTGCTGCTGTTGTTGTTGCTGATACATTGTTGAAGGTGCGTATGGTCCAGCATTTATCGTGTTAGACACAACACTCATGGCAGGCGTAGTTGACCTTGACAAGGCGGTCAATGGTCGACCGCACTCGCAGCAAAACTTGGCTTTGGCCTTGTTTTCCCCTTCGCAGTTAGGATCCGGGCAAGGGAACATGGCATCCACTTGAGGTGAAGCAGTTCGTGGCACTGTGCTAGCCGGCATAGTTGTTGATCTCTCCATTACGTTCCTTGGACCGTAGTAGGGTTCGATGCGTGCAGGGCCGCCCACTTCGTGAGGCTTGCTAGGGGTATACATGGAAGGAGGAGTGTCGAATGTTTGGGTATCGATCGACTGTTGCTGCTGTTGCTGCAATTGCGCTTGATCTGAATAAGGCTGTGCCGTTAAAGCTACTGTTTGATCCGGGACACTCTCACTCGGTACAGCCTCCAATGACACTTCATTTGTTTCTTGTTCCGCCGCTTGGATATCCCTCTGCTGCTGTTCAGAATGTGGCGGTTGTTGGACTTCACTGCAGTAATGGCTGTATTGTTGATCCTGAAAAGTTGAATACTCGTAACTATGCTGCTCCTGCCCTTGAGTCTCTGTTTGCTGCTGATCGCCAACCTGCTCGTTGCCGTAATATGGACCATATTGCTGATCTTGGTAAGCAGAGTAGTCATAGCTTGATTGCTCTAGTGTTGTAACCTCTTTCTGTTGTTGACCATTAACTTGATCCTCGCTGTAATACTGGGTGTATTGTTGATCCTGATCAATGGAGTAGTCGTAACTTGATTGCCCTTGCTGTTGGTAGTAAGCATATGCATCGTAATTTTGTCCAGTTTCAGCGACTGCTGGCTGCTGCTGCTGCTGTTGCTCTTGGTCTGGTGCAGGAACATTTTCAGGTGCAGGAACATTTTCAGGCTCTGTTCCATCATCGCCGCCTCTGGCTCCGTCTTTTGCATCGACTCATCAATTTTGTGGTCGGTCACAACTTCAGCTGCCACATTTTTGTTGCTTTGATCGACAAGAGGTGCCGCTACCAGGTCCACTTCTTGAACTTCCTCTTCATATGCATTTACTAGCTTTTGCTCAGCAACTTCAGTACCGTAGCTTTGCTCGTAGCTAAAACTTTGATACTGTGTATAATCATACTGATTCTGATCCTGCTGATAAGTGGCGAAGGGATCATGAGGTTCGGCATCACTGGTCACCGTTGCAGGTTGCGTGACTTCCGGTGCCTGTTGCAGTTGCTGACTGTCACTGTGCTTTTGAGTTTGCGCCTCTTGTCCCCGTTCGATAGTCTTCTTGCCAGCATTTTCTTCCTGATCTTTCTCCTGCACGGATCCATCATGTTGTCCAAAGGTCGAAGCGACTTGCTCCTTATGCTGTTTTTGATCATCCGTCTCCTGCGTTGGGTGTTCCTCCTTTGGTTCTTCCATGGTAGGCACAGTATCAGCTGCTCTAACATCGGCTCCATGGGCATGTTCTTCCTGCTCACTTTGATTCTTTGTTGCATCTTGAGCATTAGCTGTTTCTGCTTGCGCTTGATACGTATGATCTTGCTGGGCATACTGTACATCAGCAGCCTGGTAGGTATACGCTCCGTCAGCTTCAGGCTGATATGAGTAATTTTGCCCAGGCTGCTGTGCAGCTTCAGAGTATGCATTGTAATGCTCACTCTGTCCCCCGGAAGCGTACTCGGTGCTGTACTGAGTATTTGCTGCAGGTACCGCTTCGTAAGAATAAGATCCATTGCCCTGAGGTTGATAAGCGTATGCATTATCAGGTTGAGGCTCATATGAATAAGCATGCTGTTCGCTAGCAGTTGTGTACATGTCAGCGGCATGCGATTGAGGTTCATATGAATAATTTTCCTTTGCTCCTGCTGTCGAAAAAGTATTATCAATTTGATCATGGGATCCGTACATGTAGGCTTGTTGTCCATCAGTAGGTGCATAAGCATAGCCGCTCTGAGTCTGAGGTTGATAATCGTAAGATTGCTGTTCAGCAGCTGGTGTATAAGCGCTCGTTAATTGAGTCTGAGACTGAGGTTGGGCCAGATAATGATAACCGTTCACTGCTCCTGCATATGCATCGTAGGTTTGTGTATTGTCGTTTGCCTTGTAAAGACCGGCATTTTGGTTTTGTAGATTATACGAAGACGTTGCTTCGGAGGTTGATTGCGTGTAAACGTTTGGATCATAAGGCGAAGTAGCACTTGCAGCGTATGAGTCGGCTCCTGTCTGGTACGTATACCCTTGATCATTGTATTCTGCATACAAGTAGGTTCCATCTGAATTATGTTGATAATAGTAACTCTGCTGATTGTAATGTGGAACCTGCTGTTCTTGCTGGTTTTGCTGAGGGACCTGTTGTTCCTGCTCTTGCTGTTGACCCAATCCATCGAAAAATGAATGGCTTTGAGCTGATACTTGCTGGAAAAATGGATCGCTGACCGAAGTGTCCTGTGCAAACAGTGCATCGGCCGTGTTTACATCGGTGCTTGCGCCAAAGAGCGAGCTCGCCTCGCCAGCGGTCGCGTTTTGCACAGCTTTTGGCTTCTCTGGAGCAGGTGCCTCTGTAGACTTTGCCTCTGATGCTGCCGAGATTGCTTGAAATGGATCGTCTTTGTCGGATTGTGTAAAAAGTTGCGCACTATTGTCCATCGCGTGCTGATTTGTACTTGTTTCTGACGCCATGACTCCGGGATTGTGCCCTTAAATGCTAACTCTTTGAGGTCAGAAAAAGCAGTTTAGCTGGAAGCGCCGGTGAATTAGAGTATGGTCTCCAGAACGCGCATTGTAAGTATTTACCAAAGCACGGCACAGGAAAACCTCTCGTTCGCTGGTGTCTGAAACGTAGCAAAGAAAGTTCGACGAGGAGAAACGAAGAAACGATGGCTATGCGAGATCTGGTGGGTCCCGATTGGCCGGCTCCGGACGGAAAGTCCGTCCGGTCCATCCGATCCCTCTCAAACCACGTTACAAGAACACAATGGAATGGAGAACGTGCTGTAGCCAAATTGTTTCGATTGATCCGAATTCTGGATGCTTTGGCTTGGAAATGATCAAAGGTATTCTTTTATCCAAGGTAGTGGGATATAGCCCACATTAATAAAACTGTAATAACAAGTCCAGCTATAAAAATCCATTTGTCTTGAGCGGTACGTCTTTCGATGTATCGGATAACGTTCTTAGAGACTCCTAGGGTATTGGCTGCATCCAGCAACTTCTTTTGTGTTTTCTAAGCGAGAAAGTTAGTTGAATGCAGCAGGAATACTTCTTTACTACATCGATTCTGTACCTTTAATATGCCGTGTTGATCTGTCAAGTTTTCCAGCAAAGTTTGAGCTTGCGTGATAAAGTCGTCCAACTGACTTTCAGTCGAGTCCACAAAGGCAGACTGCCTCACGGCAAACTCGGCTCGAGTCATTGGCCGGTATGGATTCTCTGGCTACGTATATTTCACTGTTGATATGTCTTCCTCAAGTCCTAGAATGTGATAAACTCTTACTGTACTCTCTGTCGACGTTGACTTGCCCGGTCGTCGAGCCAACAGCATATCTCGATCTTGTTCGTATCTCTGAGCTTCTAGTTGTCGTTTTATCGATTCGAATCTAGTTCTCATTTCTTGAAGCTCCTGTCGAAACTTGGCAACACGTCTATTCGTTTCAATATTGTTGGTAACCCATCCATGCTTGATGCGTCTTTTCTAGTCGGCTTACGCTAAAGCTGTCTCCTTCTTCACCGTGACCAATTCTCTTTTCGCCAAATTATCATAGTCATCTATGGATCGTTGCAAAGTATTGAAGGACGCAGAGATCTGCCCTGTTGCAATCCAACATAAGTCGTTCCAGCCAGCGGTGTAAAGCATACTGAGGATCGATCACCTTGCAAACCGGCAGAAGTATCTTCTCCCGAAGCAAACTCTATAACCGAACAGGTCAATCCAGCTTGTCTACGTTTTGTTCCTGCTGGTACTAACTGTCTAGATCGCGCTGTAAGGCATGACTTTGTTTCAAGGCATGATTGTATAAGGAGTTCATCGCTGGAAGAGCGAACAGCGCCGGAAATGGTTTGTGAAACCTGGCATTTTGATGATTTATCCAAGTACCCCAGTATTAAAAAGGATTCGACTTTAACGTTTGTAAACTTCTACGAGTCTTATCCACAATATCCTGCTTTTTGAATGTTGTATGATACGAAATGTATATAACTTACTTTGATGGCATACCAGATACTACCTTACTCCTTTCTCGATACATAGCCAGAAGGTGCTTCTTTGCATTTGAACAGTTTTCTGTATGTCATATCATATATCCTGGATGCGTAGTATCAGGTCTCGCATAAGTGTTTTTGACTACTTCGATTCCTGGACGCGAGAAATTCATCGTATAGTCGCTCCTGGCTGCAGATACAGGTACTTTGAAACAACGATCGTGTGACGCGTACTAGTTGCGGCGAGAGTCGCTCTTTGTCCTTTTTCCCTTTCTTTATGTTATGAAACTACCATTGGAATACCTTGTATGAAGGTATAGTAAAGAAAAATTTTAGCCAAAAACTTGACTTAAAGTGTATGAAGAAGATCTGAATGTAGCGTTTGTATATCCAGGAGCTACGCTTGCCATCAAAGATACATTATGATATGGAAAACTGCCATCCCAGTTTCCTTCCTCACAGTCTCTGCCACTCATAGCCTCGAGAAGTCCTTCATCCCAGCAGTTTCTGCCGCTTTCGCCGTTCCAGGATCCTACTTTTGTGCAGCAGTCATTTATGCTGTATCCTGCCATGGAGCATACGCAGCCAGAATTGTCGTCAGTACAAGCACCGCTTACCGCAACGTTAGATACCAATGATTTACTGTCGTCCCCAAGTGAATGCCAAGGGAGCAAGGAAACTGTACTTTATCAAGCAGCAGAATCCATGGAATACTATGGTTTCTAAGGCGGGACGATGTGAATGCGCGATGGCGCCAACGAGTGGAAAAGAATGCAAAGGATGATATGCGCTAGACAGAGAAGATAGGATTGTATAGCAATTTCGCGCTTTCCATTAAAAAAACACTTAGATCAAGAAAGAGACGAAATCAAGGTATTTCCTTGCGCTTTTGAATATAGTCGTACTGGATAGAGATTTACCATGATCTGTATATGAGCGAGCATCACCTCGCAGAGAACTGAAAGCGCCCGTCCAGAAGGAATGCTCAACAGTTGCCTGTACATCCTCGTCGGTTCCACTGGGCAGTGTTAGTCACATTTAAAACAATTATGGCAAACTCAAGTCTTAAGGTTTGCTGCTAGGTAACCTCATGCAAAGTTTATATTACCCCATTAAAGAATATTGTTGCTTTAGCACTTACAGAAGCCTTGCGGGGGATAAGGAACCCATTGCTCATAGGACACGATCTCGTTCTGGAATGAGGTTGAAGGTGGAATTAGCTCAGGAAGAAAACGTGAACCGGCGCACCAGTGCGCAATATGGATCCTAATCCGCAGTATTTGGGGAAACAGGATATAAATTCTTTGCACGGACCAGAACCATGGCGAGTACTGCGGTCGATAACCCTCTAATATAAAGAGCATTGACAGATGCAGACATTTGGTCAATAACTTTGAAGAATAACTATACCTTTCTCCACATAGTAACCGGAGGCAATGTCGACAGTTACTTTTCTTACAGCGTCACTCAATTTTCCTGGTACATAGACGTAAACATTGGTAGTTAATGATACTGATTGAAAAGTTAGTCAAAGTGATAATTGTAAGCGCCATCGTTGTGGGCACCAAAAACCATCTTTAAATACGACCATAGTTAGCGAGCTTGCTGGACTGGGTGTATTTTTCAAATTGCTTGTTACCATTAGCTTTTTCTCCTTTCAGAGACTCTATGCCTTCACCACATTCTGCGAAGCGAGCTGTGCGCGTTTCAGCTTGCCATATGGATTGAGTGAGATGAGATAGTTCCTGAGGTTGTTCGGGACAAATAACAGATCGCCTCAGAAACCTTATCTTCTGGGAATGACTGTCCGCGCACAGGAGGACAACCTGCGACAGGAAGCTGAACTCAAAAAGCTGCTCTTTCCCGCCTAATGTCACCCTCAATGTCGACCGAAACTAGCTCGTCAACAGTAGCAGCACCACCGCCACCGCCTCAGGAAGTGTCAAGCTCGTCGCTCGAGAAGCAGCAGAAGGCTGCTGCTGCAAAAGCAAAGAAGAAGCAAAAAGAAAAGTCGAAAAAGAAAGCCAAAAAAGCATCGCGCAAAAAAGCACCAAAGACTAAAGTCGTCGTTCGTCGATTGCCTCCAAATTTGCCAGAAGACGTCTTTATGAATACAGTCAAACGGTGGACTGGCGACGATGTGGTAGATTACAAGTTTTATGTTCCTGGCAAACTGAGCCAGAGGTAAAAAGGAGATTATGCAATTTGGTAGTTATCTCCAAGGCTAATGTTGTATTGGATTGAAGCAAAGGAAAAGAAAGTGTTTTCTCCCGTGCATACTTTCACATGAAATCCCTGGAAGCAGTAATTGCTTTTCACCAAGGGTTCGATGGACATATATTCCTGGACAGCAAAGGTACGACACTGGATTTGCAAATTGCTTGTATTCAAAAATGCC
This sequence comes from Rhizomucor miehei CAU432, assembly GCA_000611695.1. Lineage (NCBI taxonomy): Eukaryota > Fungi > Mucoromycota > Mucoromycetes > Mucorales > Lichtheimiaceae > Rhizomucor > Rhizomucor miehei. The sequence continues at coordinate 20,464 of KK100042.1, forward strand.
TAACGAAACTTTGTAGGCAATGAAAGCCGAGCGGTGGTCGAGTTTGCACCATTCCAAAAGCTTCCAAAAGAGCACAAAAATCCTGATGCACGACAGGGAACCATTGATAATGGTAGCGTCTTTGATCATTAGCTGCCTTTGCTGCAAATCTTTTATTAACTGATATGCTTGATTGTAGATCCTGACTACCTGAAATTCCTACAATCCTTGGAAGATGAGGAGAAGAATAAATCGGAGCCCAAGGAACCTAACGGAGGATCCAATTCAATCGAACGCTTGGAGAATCGACTTGCTTTGGTGACAGGTACATTGCTTAGATAACTCTTCAGAAATTACAGACTAAGACTGAACTGATTCCCTCGTAGCTCAAACTCTGGCAACTGAGCAAGCAAACAAGCCAAAGACTACTCCCTTGTTGGATTATCTGCGTGCGCAAAAGGCTGCCCAGGCTGCCGCAAAAGCGAAAGCGCAGGCAAAAAAAGCAGAGAAGAAGGCGATACTTGCGAAATCTTCCAATGATGGCAAAGGCTCATCCAAAGGCGGTTCTGATTCTAAAAAGTCTTCGCGCCGTGATAGAACCAGCAAAAAGCGAAAGGAAGACAAAAAGTCGGCCGGAGGTAGCGAGACCGGCAAGGCTGAAAAGAAGAATGGAAAAGATCAAGACAAGACAGGCAAGCCGAGCCGCTCTGAAAAACCAGAAAAGTCATCGCAGCGATCGAATAAGGAAGGGAAAGGCAAAGGCAAAAAGGAGTCAAAGGATAGTGGCAGCAGCAGCAAGAGTAAGCAGGCCAGCCAGCAGGGCAAGCAGGCCAGCCAGCAGGGCAAGCAGCCAGTTGTCACCATTTTGGGACGTCAACATAAAGAAGAGAAGCCGAAGAATGAAAGCACCTCGTCGAAGAAGTCTGGCTAACGTTTGTCTACACACAATCTCACGGCAAGCTGCCATGCAACCCGCAAAATTGGTGGATACTTGGCGCTCGTTGTCCTTCGTCAGTCTCTCCATCTTCTGCGTTGTATTCACTTCCAGAACAATTCCCTTTCTGGAGTCGTTGTGTTCACAAGATCCATATATTTTTACACGCGCTGGTTCCATTGCGTTACAGCATATAGCTAGAAAAAACTCTTTGCCGTGCGTTTTGTACTTTTCCTAAATGGATGAAGTAAAAGTATGTGTTTCTGGGGTAATGCAGTAAAAGAAAAGGAAACTAGGGCAGATGTCAAGAGGTGCGCTCCAGAATAGAGCCATTAGCATTGAAACCGCCTCTCTTCACGATGTAGGATGTTGCATTGAATATATTCATTTTGTGTTGAAAGACATACTCATCTCCATTGCAAAAGGTTTGAGATAATGTAGGGACATTCTGAACTCTATGACAAAGCAAAGAACAAAAAAGAATAACACAAATTTGACATTGACATGCTACTGTGAGCATATCGCTTTCTACTGCTCCAGTTTGATTCGCCAAAAGCCCTATCCTCGGTCGTTCTACGCTGACTTCCCCTAGCTTCATAGCCATCGATCTACCTTCTGACACCAGGTTCGCAAGGTCTGCACGCATGTTTTGAAATATTCGTATTCTTTGCAAGTTCGCCGGTAAAGACGTTGATAGTCAGTTTGTTGCCAGTTAAATGAATCCGGACGCCCACTTTGTAATAGTCGCGATTATCTCCTGGAAAAATGGAATCTCCCTTAGCATATGGGTTAGATGTGTAGTAGATGTGGCGGCCGTATTTACCTTTTCTCCAGATTCTCGTTGAGCATCCGCTTCAGCTCTGCCATGTCACGCGTCGGAAAGCGACAAAGTTGCCAGATTCCAGAAATATCGCATGGTCAACTGTCGTCGCGCAGGTGGTCCACTCGGCAAATGGCCTGGTCCAAAAGATCTTGCAGCCCAGGAACTGTGGTCTTTGCGCCTTCAAACTGGAGCTTCTCCACGTGTAGGACTACAGAACCTTTGCGTTGACCGAGCTGACAAGGCATAGTTGCTGTACACGCGAACTGTATTGGATCTCCATCGACGTTGGTGGCACGCGTCTGTAATTTTCGTTCGTCCTCCAATCGATCGTTGAGTTCTCGTCGTAGAGCCAGCGCTTTCCAGGAAGAATGATGTGTGCGTCGCTCACAATACCCGCGTAAAGTCGAACAGCAGCGTGTTGGTGAGTATGTAATTTCATTTGTTGGTAGATAACAATGAAGAGTGCCGTTATTTAGGCACGGATGCAGATTTGCTAGTTGTGGAAACCTTTTCCAAAGGTTACAATTGCATCTGACCGATAGAAGATCTCAACAACAACTTTGATTTCAAGCATTTATTGAGACTATGAAACGGCATGTTGACATTCAGAATGAGTATCATACAATGGATTTGTCAAAAACGTACATGACTGAAAATTTGCCAAGCTGCTTGCAATAGATGCTATGAACGATGCAATTGAGGGCTCAAGGGGAAGAAAAGGCATATTCCGGATGACATTCGGCTCCCTCTCATCCTAGCAAGAGCAGTCAGTCTCTGACGGATCAGTCTCTGACGGATGACCATTCTTATAAAGTAGTTCCCAATTCCCTTTGTGCACCCCTCCTCCCTTTCTTCATTATATCCTTTATTCTAACAATATTCAATACAAACATACTCGCTATTCCAAAATTTCTGAAGTCACGTATTCCAATAGTCAGCGCTGTTACGACAATATCCAAACGTTACTTGTGTTATGACAGAAAAGTACCGAGTTGGTAACAGTCTATGTATAAGGCGAAAATTCCATCTAACAGATATGTATAAAGTTAGGAGAATGTCAAGTTCGTTCTCCATACAAATGCGGCTTTGTATAGTATCTGACTCGACCAAAAACACGGGTGTAAATCCCTTATTTATGCCTATGACCAAGCGTATACTGCTCTCGTATCAATAAGGTTTCTTGTCTCCTTCTGTGCAAGAATTGCCGCGACCAGATCTCTTATAGAAAGTCCATCATGGAAGCGTACGAAATTATATTGTTAGCTTGGTGTGTAACGCAGAAGGTTGCACTTGAAGCAAGTGGATAAAGCGTCACTTGGCTGCCCACCCACATCTATTATCCGCACATGAGAGATACCTTTTTCGGATTGGCATGACGAACGAGGTTTCGTTTTCTCCTCCTGCTCGAACCTACATGCGACTTCTAGTATACTTCATTTTCGCCATCTTGACTTTTGCCTTGGTTAGTGCACAACCAGTGCAGCAACACCCGTTCATGGCGCCGGACGAACATGGCAACATTTGGTCTCTATGCGATGATCCTTCAACTCACTTGCTACGAGCCTACGAAGACGGCGTTTACATATCCCCAGCAACGCCTCGTACAGGCGACGATATCAACGTGAGAATCAATGGTCATCTTTGTAAGTTGACTTGTCGTATATCTCTTTCGGCAAACTTTTATATTTAACTATACGGTATCATCGCTTCCATGCAGTGTCGCAAGTGGAAGGCGGCAAAGTTGACATTGATTTGAAGCTTCTTTCAATGATTAAAGTCAAGAAAGAGCTCAACTTGTGTGATATCCTGCAATCAGACATCATGGGGCATAAAAGCTGTCCATTGGAAGCAGGCGATTTGGTTCTAGAAGCCAAAGGTATTCAATGGACATCTTGATAAGGTGAAATGTATTGCATTTTTGCATGCGTATTAACCTGGAAACATTTTAGCCTTCATTCCTCGTGAAATACCCAAGTTACCGCTAGATGGCCGCGTCCTTATATCAGACCAGTCTGGAAAGACAGTGACATGCATTCATCTTAATTTCAACCTTCAATAACTTCCATGTCATCATCAGCACCCCTATTCCGCTATTTCCGTAAACATATCTGTCTATTTTAGTTTGTAACGTTTAACTGGAGAATATGTTTTAGTATGTACAATGTCTTTGAATGCAAGGATATATGTACAGCATGCTTCAGTACAAGAGTTTGGATGACGGGGTTTCCTCTTGGAATTTCTGATGAAAGCCAAGCAGAGAGCCTATCACCTTCATTTTGGCTTTCATTTTGTCTCTCAAAGCAAACATGTCAGTATTTGGACAGTTTTCCTTTGGAAATTCATCAACCATCGTTTTCAATGCCTGAAGATTCTTTAGAGCTCTACAAAGTTGCGGAAATTTAGTTTGTTTCCTGAAGGTGTTTGAATTTGTCATCATTATCTCCTTACTTTGCCGATACTCTATCCGGATGCTTTTCTGCAAGTTGCATCCACGTCTCTGCAACGCCAGCATAGAAACCAATTTCGCGACCAAGCTCAAAGGATTTCTCGCAACCAAATATACGGCCCTCTAGCTCGCCAGACTGTTCACCGTCTCGAAGTCCGTCTTCGTAGCCGTACTCTTGGAACCTACAATTTGATCATTAGTACGATCAAGACATATTGCAGTAATCATCGAACTGACATGTTCTCTAGGTAGACTAGTGATTCTAGATCGCCCATTTTGCCCTGCTTTGGTGCCGCAGCAATTGTCATGATCTTTGAGAAAAAGAGTTGGAAGTCGGTCGGAGAGGTTGCTTGATAGACAAGTTACAATTACTGGA
>KK100042.1:29471-43796 GCA_000611695.1 Rhizomucor miehei CAU432
ACCAAACTGTTCAAAACTTAATAACAAGTCAGACTTATGTGACACGAAGAATGTCTGTTCATTTACCTGTACTTGTGTGCATTTGAAAAGTCGGTCTGACACATAAAATCGTTCCACACCGTCTCCAAGTCCGAAGTGGTATCTTCCATCGTGTCTTCAGTTCTGCGCGACTTATTCTTGGAAAAAAAAATAAGTATGATAAAGCTGGGATGGTTCCTTCCCCCTCGATTACCTTGTGAGAACCTCTATCGTTCGTGCCGGTTCTTCTTTTTCCAAGGGTCCCACTTGTCCCGGCTTCTGTGCCTGTAACTGCCGACTATATACTCGACTTTAATATTACATATATTTTTTTGATTGTATTAACAATACCTCTTGCACATATGTTTGATAGATGGTACTATTGACACATTAGCGCGGATAAGGTAATGCATAACAGCACTTACCCATTGGCGTTCTGATTGACGATGCTATTCTTGATATTATTGTTGATCACAGATTGGCTGCTGCTGGCTGACTAATTGGTAGGTTTCGGCTGTCCACAAGCAGACAGAAGCTGCCGAGCTCGTTCGGCTTTAGCAGCGTTCCTGCACTCTTCCGCGATTTCTTGCAGTTCACTGGATATACACGATGAAATCTCCTCACGCGTATGCTTTGGATTAGCAGTCGAATACGCCAAATAAGCCTCAATGAGACCCCAATTCGCCACTGCAGTGTTTGAAAAGTAATGTGGATTGGTGACGGGTTTGGTATGCGTGTCCATTTTCGAGAGAGTCGAAATGTAGAAACAGCAGTTTGTTCCGCCGGGATTTCATACTTCGGCGGGCCATGTTTTGCGGAAATTTTGTTGCTTTGATACTTGGGCCACGGTGAGTACCATCTTTTGACTCATGATATTCTCTTACTGTATTTTCGTATTTGTTTTGAATCTTGTTTTCTAGAGTTGCCGATTACACCCGGAGCAGGTTACCATGACCAAGACCGTAAAGCTGCAAACAACCATCAAAGGCTTGCCGCAACACATACTGATTAGTGAATGGAACGAGGCAGGTACTCGCTGGACTTCTCGCATTACCTTGATGCCTTAGCTTGTGCGGGTTGTTGCATGTGTGCACTTCGACCGCAGGATCCGCGGGTTGTACTGATGTACCTCGGCCGCAGCAGATTGTGGAATATATGCTCCTGCTTCTGCAGTGGGCATACCGATCTGCGAAGGATCCGCCTTGGAAAAGGAGAGGTGTCAGGTAACTGTGATGATGATTCAGTATGCATGCTGCATGGGGGAGATGCTCGAGCTCTTGACTCTCTGGCTCTACGCCTTTAGACTTGGTCCGTGGGTTGTGCAGATGCACCTCGGCCACAGCAGTTTGTTGAATACATGCCACGAGTATGCCGAACTGTGCAGGATCTGCCTCGAAAGAGGGAAGTTTATAAGCTGGTATCTGGATTGGCGCAAGTGACTCTTTATGCATGGCGTGGAAACCATGTGAGCAACTCTTCTGGGCTGTCTTTCTGTTTGCAAAATTGGTATGCGACGCGGCAAGCTGTGAACAAAGGTAATGATATTCGACCCCATGGTTTTCAAGGGCAGTAACTGCTTTGATTTGCAGATCTCACGACTACCTGGTTTCATATATCGGAAATGCTGGACGACAGAAGCAAATGCCAAACGATCAATAAGTTGGTACAGTTAGCGAAAGACCAAATTTCATGTATTGAGTGCCAAATTTTATGTACTGAATGGGCTGTATGTAGAGAATAAGGTGCTATACATGGTGTTCAAGCACTACCGTTGGAACAAGCAATATTTTGCGAAATGCAAGCGTCCACCAGAAACCTATCGTAGCACTTGTTGGTCGTTCCGGTAAATGTAAAAGTACAAGAATATTCGCCTGCTGGTTATCGCATGGAAGCTTTGATCTATCGATGTCGTTGGCCGCTGTGGATGCTCCTTTCCTACTGATATGGACACGATCTATTGTAATGCGCCCGAAGATATGGCAAACAAAGTGATTGTATGAATATTTGTTTTTTCGTCCCTTTCATGAGATTATTAAAACGCTGCCTTTAGTGATTGTGATTTATAAGCATGGAGCGTAAAGTGTGTTAAATGACAAGTGATGAAGGAGGATAGTCTCCTTGATAGGGTAGGGCCAAATGCACTATATGCACAAAAAAATGTTGATCACAATTCGCTCCCTTGTGTTGTACAGTATCCTAAATTGAAACGACTTTTGTATCATCAATGTGAAATAAGGAATTTGAATTATTTCAGGTATGAATTAGACCAATATCTCACTATGGGGTAGTTGCAGTAACTGCTGCCTAGAACAGGCATCTTCGCTAACTTCTTGGTGACATTGATGAAGGTTACTTAATAACAAGTCAGACTTATGTGACACGAAGAATGTCTGTTCATTTACCTGTACTTGTGTGCATTTGAAAAGTCGGTCTGACACATAAAATCGTTCCACACCGTCTCCAAGTCCGAAGTGGTATCTTCCATCGTGTCTTCAGTTCTGCGCGACTTATTCTTAGGAAAAAAAAATAGTATGATAAAGCTGGGATGGTTCCTTATTATTTCTGGACCTCATGAGGAAACAACTTTTAAAGCCTGTATGCTGCCTCGTCATACTATCACGCACTCTAAAGGTTCCGGAAAGAAGGAAAAGAAATGGCTTATGATATTTTTTGACATTTTGATTTGAAATGTAAAAATGCTATTGGGAACTTTTGGGTATTATGGATTCGTGACACTAATTTCGTCGTTTGTTTTCTTCACAGGCTTACATCAACCTCGTCATTAATGTAAGCAATTTTTGCCTCTGCATCTTTGTCCATCAAGGTCATATCGACGTTGTTAGAATTCCTGGTCCAATGCTCCATACACGGTGATAACTCCAGGATTGCGGCTTGATCCTTGTCACTTCTTTTGTCAAAGTCTACCACACGACCCTTCACCTTAGAAATGGCATCAATACTCACAAATCTGTCAACTCGTCTCGAGTCGCCAGTTGCTACCGTACAATTGCTTGTCCTTATCGTCTCAACTGCTGACAGAAAATCTTTGGTTGTTTTAGTAGCAACCGCAGAATCTCGGCAACTTGTTCCCTGGTCGTCTTCTTGCTGGCGTATGCAACGGGAAACAGGGACGCCCGCCACCGCTGCGAATATCGCAATCCCGGGCACCTCTAAGTACGTATCTGACGCCTTTGTCGTGTTCTTCAAGGACAACCTTGAATTAAGATCCTATCAAAAATAGATCTGGAATTCCTTCTTTTGCATATATATTGAATTGAAAAGAAAAAAATTACTAAGTACAAACTTCGAGTTTATTTACTGCAACGAGGTGTGATGAATTTTCTATTTCTTTTCTTCTACTGAGCCAGTAGTTGGAAGACCAGTATAGACCTTGAAGGTGTCGTATATCAACCACTGCATTGCGGTCAAGGTACCAATCATGACGATACGTGGTCCAAGTCCACTCCAGACACCCTTCCATCCAAGACTCTTTGCCAAATCGACAATTCCAATCTGTTTTTGGCCGGGTTCTGGTTTAGGCAAGTTATTCAGTTTGGAAACAATGACGTCGGCTGGATGGGAGACTGTAGCACATAGAATACCAGCAATGTATCCTCCTGCGAAGCTAACGCCCAGCTAGAAAGATCACGACTATGAGTCACGCGGTCCGGTAACTCCCCATATATATATATATATAATTCCTCACCTGTTGCAATTTGTTGTATTCATGCTTTGGCTTTGTCAGAAAAGTCTTATAGATCATTTCTACTGTCGTTTCAAAGGATGCAAACTTCATCATGGTATATGGGATTTGGCGGCCCCACAGAGGAACAATACCCTTGTAGAATCCAGACATTCCTTCGTTGGAATTCATCTTCCTGAAGCCTTCTAATGCTGACCGTGCGAACGGCGGGTATGATGTTTGCTGCCTAACTTTGATAGCCTCCCAAGGGCAGAGGAAGATATCGGCAAAGAATTCAGCACTTGCAGATGCCGTCAGGTAGAGAAGAGCGCGGTATTTATGTGCATTCTTTTCACCGACGATTTGTCCGTACTTGTACTTGAAGTATTCATAGAGGCCATACTTGCCGGCTCCTTGGAGGGAATAGCCGATAAAGGTAGCCCCAAATCCGGTAAACACACCTGACGCTCCTTCGGCCTTGCTTATCGTTCTCCAACCATCGAACACACCCTTGTAGAGGTCAGGCTTCACTTGAAGACGGCATTTGACAAGGTCCAAAGGTGTCATTGCCGAGTGTGTCGTACTAAAGGATGATATAATGGTATTTGTTACTTTTTGTTTGACGCTGATGCATACATTCTATTCAAAGCTCTTTTACCCGCATGCTAATACACCACCGATAGCACAGGTAACAAAGTATCGTGTACTGTTGATTTCTATCTGACCTGATGGTGCAAATGGCTTCTTTTCCTGAACGGAGGCGACAAAAAACTTGGTCACAGGATGGGAAGAAACGGACATGTGGAAAGAAAAAGAGTTGTATTTCCCGGAAACAAGGGCGCATTCTGTGCCTTTTTATGCGTTCAACGCGGAAAAACTGTTTTCGCCAGCGTCCCTGTCTCAGAACCAAAACCCCTCCATTAGGCCCTTCTTTCATCCGTTTGATAGAGCTGATATCAACGCATATCAACTTTGGTTACAATCTTGACAAATATCAATCACAATAATACTTTGCAAAATATCCATTCAAAAGATGAAGCTTTTACCATTTCATATTGATAAAAGCCGCAAGAGAATGCAGCTGCGCGCGTTCCTGATCATTCATTTCCATGACGTCTTGTTGACTGACCCATTACGCATTCGGTAGAACAATCACCCGCAAAAGGCATCAAGTGGCTTGATCGTTGAGACGGCTTTTCGCGCCCGGCTGCAGTTCCGAAAGAAAAATTACCTCTTGCTTGGTCTTGCTGTGCTCCAGTCCAGCGTCATGAATATCTCGTGTCCGATTGGATCACAGATCGACAGTGTCTCGTTCTCGCTCTATGAGCCGGACGAGATTCGAAAAATATCTGTCAAGCAGATCGTCAACCCGGTGTTATTCGATGCTCTCGGCCACCCGACAAAAGGAGGTTTATATGACCCCGCTTTAGGTCCTTGTGAGCGTTCGGCAATGTATGCATACGGTCTTTACGGGGGAATGTGCTCGTGAGTAGCTAAACTATCTGTTTCAATAGTTGTGGTACCTGCTCGCAGGATCATTTCAACTGCCCTGGTCACTTTGGTCACATTGAAATTCCAATTCCAGCATACAACCCGTTATTCTTTGATACACTCTATGCTATCCTGCGTGCAAGATGTGCATGCTGCAACAAGTTTCGTTTAAGCCGATATATGGTAGGAATCTTTAATTGTACTTGGATCAGGGTAACAGGATTTTGACAAGATTTTATGCTTAGGTTAAAAAATTCGTCGCAAAACTGAAACTTCTACAGCATGGTTTGATACGAGAAGCTCAGGCACTCGATGATGAGGTCGGAACCAAGAAGGAGGAAAAGAAGTCCGAGACCGACAATCTCGAGGATAAAATGGAGGAAGATGGAAAAGCCTTGGATATAGAGGATGAACTCATTGATGGCATTGGTACGGTTGCTAAGGATCAAATGGGCTGAAAACAAGATGGTAACACTGGATGATATTTTGTTATGTAGAAAACTATGTCAAGAAATGCTTTAATGATAAGGAAGCTAGACAGTTCGCCAGTGCCAACTACAAGGTCACTGTCGTCAACGATGCACGCAAACGTGTGATGCAGGAATTCATGAGGATGTGTTTGCATGCCAGACGCTGCGGTAACTGCCAGGGTATTTCGCCTCCCCTGAGACGCGACGGAGCAGCCAAACTTTTCCAGCTTCGTCTGTCAAAAAAAGATCGAAATGCAATGGAAGCAAGACGCAACAAAAAGGAGAGCGAAGGCGATTATGCTGACGATGGAGATTTCATGTCTCAAACGGCAGAGCAGCGATTTTTGAACCCTTTGGAAGTACGAAAGCATGTGCAGGATCTTTTCCGGGAAGAAGCAGAGATTACAACGCTGCTTTTTGGAGCGAGGAACCCTCGAGTTCCGTCTCAAGTACGACCAGCATCCTATCACATGTTCTTCATTGAAGTCCTTGCCGTAGCACCAACGCGCTTCCGTCCCCCTTCTGTTATGGGAGATAAGGTGTTTGAATCACCACAAAACGAATTGCTTAACGGTATTTTGCGAGGATGCCATCGTGTACGGGAGCTGTCAGACGAATTGCGGAAGGCCAAGGAAGAAGGAAACAGTGACAAGACTGCGGTATCTCGCACGCAGACAATGTTTGTAGACAGCATCATCCAGCTTCAGCACGCCGTAAACTCGTTTATTGACTCTACGAAGAACCCCGGCAAATTTGGCAAGAACGCTCAACCTCCACCAGGTATTCGCCAGGCACTCGAAAAGAAGGAAGGTTTATTCCGTAAGCACATGATGGGCAAACGTGTCAATTATGCTGCTCGTTCAGTCATTTCTCCCGACCCCAATATCGAAACATCCGAAATCGGTGTCCCTCCAGTCTTTGCCAAGAAGCTCACCTACCCGGAACCAGTAACAGCACACAACGTTAAAGAACTTCGACAGGCCGTTATCAATGGTCCATTCAAATGGCCGGGTGCAACACACGTTCAGCACGAAGACCAGTCTGTCGATGTACTGGCCTTGCTTAGCTTAGAGTCGCGTATCGCGCTTGCAAACTCGCTCTTGGCCCCACGAGCAACACAATCAGCGCAGCCCAGCACTAATCCATACCCGACACGCACACAGACGCTTAACAAGAAGGTCTTCCGCCATCTTCGCAACGGTGACATGTTGTTGCTGAACCGTCAGCCAACTCTTCACAAGCCGTCCATCATGGCACACAAAGCTCGAGTTTTGCCTGGTGAAAAAACCATTCGTATGCATTATGCAAACTGCAATACCTACAACGCTGACTTTGACGGTGATGAAATGAACATGCACTTTCCGCAGAATGAAATTGCCCGCGCTGAAGCTGCTTTGATTGCAAACACTGATAACCAATATCTTGTACCTACCAGCGGTAACCCTCTTCGTGGTCTGATCCAGGATCATGTTGTATCTGGCGTATGGATGACTTCTCGTGGTACCTTCTTCACCAAGGAAGAATATCAGCAACTGCTCTATGGATCTCTTCGGCCTGAAGAAGACGGCACCGGCAACGGCAGAATCCTGACCTTGCCTCCCACTATCTGGAAACCCAAACCGTTATGGACTGGCAAACAAGTTATTTCTACGATTCTCCTAAACTTGACTGTCGGCAAGTCACAGCTCAACCTGACCTCCAAGGCCAAAGTGCCAGCACGTTTCTGGGGACCCAATGGCAAGGAAGAAGAGACCGTGCTTGTCATGGATGGTCAGCTCCTTACTGGTGTATTGGACAAGTCCCAGTTTGGTGCCTCGGCTTTCGGTCTCGTCCATTCAGTGTATGAACTTTACGGCCCTGAATCAGCTGGCCGTATTCTCAGTATCTTTGGCCGTCTTTTCACAAAGTTTGTCCAGACGCACGGCTTCACCTGTAGAATGGATGATTTGCGTCTCACCGAAGAGGGTGACAGGTGGCGTCGTGAACTTCTGGATCAAGGCCAATACTTGGGTCGCGAAGCACATTTGGAATACCTTGGATTGGCAGAAACCGCAAAGACGGCAAGCCCAGAGACTCTTGCTCGAGGTAAACCTCAATTTCTGTCAAATATAGCAGAGAAGCTTGATGAGTTAATTCCACTTCTAAACAGAATTCAAGTTGCGTATGGAAGAAGTTGCTCGTGACGATGACAAACTGGCGGGTCTGGATAATGCCATGAAGGCAAAGGTTAACAAACTCACTTCTTCAATTACTGAGAAGTGTTTGCCTAATGGATTGGTATGTATACAAAGGGAAGGAAAAATAAAAAATAATATTTCTATTTACATTTGTACTCTGCTAGGTCCGTAAATTCCCTGACAATGACATGCAAATGATGACTGTATCAGGCGCAAAGGGTTCAAACGTCAATGCTGCCCAAATCTCCTGTATGCTTGGTCAGCAAGAACTTGAAGGTCGTCGTGTCCCTCTCATGGTATCAGGTCGCTCTCTGCCCTCTTTCCGACCATACGACACCAGTGCAAGAGCTGGTGGTTACGTTGCAGGCCGTTTCTTGACAGGTATCCGCCCTCAGGAATACTATTTCCACTGTATGGCAGGTCGTGAAGGTCTTATCGATACAGCTGTCAAGACATCCCGTTCCGGTTACTTGCAGCGCTGTTTGATCAAGCATTTGGAAGGCTTGCGAGTGCACTATGATCACACAGTTCGCGATGCGGAAGGTTCCATTTTGCAGTTCCATTACGGTGAAGACTCTTTGGATGTCATCAAGGCCAAATACCTCAATGAGTTCAGTTTCTCTGCACACAACTTTGAAACTCTTTCCCAAAAGTACAACCCCAAGGCAGCTTTGAGCACACTCGATACCAAGGAAGGCGAGGAATACGCTAAGAAGGCGCTCAAGAAGCCTCTCAAATATGACCCGGCACTGTCCAAGTACAGTCCTTCAAGGCATCTTGGTGTCGTATCTGAAAAGTTTGCTCTGGGCATGAAGAAATACATTGACCAGAATCCGGACAACATGCCATTCACCAAGGATACCGAGAAGACAAAGAACAATGAACGTTTCAGCTCTCTAAGCAAGAGCAAGTTTAGAGCGCTCATGCATCTCAAATATCTACACAGCTTGGTCGAACCTGGTGAAGCTGTCGGTCTCTTAGCTGCTCAGTCCATTGGTGAACCTTCCACACAGATGACTCTAAACACTTTCCACTTTGCTGGTTACGGTGCTGCCAACGTCACTTTGGGTATCCCTCGTCTAAGAGAAATTATTATGACTGCTGCTCGGGTGATCAAGACGCCTACAATGCTGTTACAATTGAAAGACGATGTTACAGCTGAGCAAGCCAACAAATTCTGCAAGGCCGTCAGCAAACTCACAATGGCGCAGATCATTGACAATGTTTGTGTCACAGAATCCACCACAACAAAGTCTCCCGAAAACGATTACCGCCGCTCCAAGATCTACACCATCCGTCTCAATCTATTTGCTGAAGAAGAATACAAGGAAGAATACTGCGTCGACGCAAAGCGTATCAAGGAGGTGCTGGCCACCACTTTCATCAAAGAACTCGAAGCTGCCATCCGCAAGGATATTAAGGATACCCGCAAGTTGCAGAGTGCGGATATTTCTCAGGGCCATAAAGAACGCGATAGCAAAGAATCTGACATTGATGACGATTCTGCGCCTGTTACCGCTGGTTATGGTAGGAAGAGGTCAATGCTTTGACTATCAAAACTATGAAAAGTACTCACTCTGTACATCTTTTTAGCATCTGATGAGGGTGACGGCGACGCGACCGAAGCTCGCTTAGCGGCCAAATCCAAGCAGCTCGCTTCTTACGACGAACCAGACGAGGATGACGCAGAGATTGCAAATGCTAGCCGAACTTTGGAAGCAGAAGAGGCCGAACTTGAGGAAGCGGCAAAGAATGCAGACGACAATGAAGACGAAGATATGGATGAAGATGATTCCGAGAATACCAGCCATTTAGACCGCAAAGCTGTCAGAGATTCAAAATACGTTGTTCGATGGGAATTTGACGAAGAGAATGGTGCATGGTGTGAAATGGATATGAAGGTATGTATAGCTTATATTTATAAAGCTTTGTTGCTATCGCATATTTGCTAAACACTTTGACCAATTTGTCTAGTTCCCTGCGGATACAAAGAAGATCCTTATGGTCAGTCTTATTGAAAAGATCTGTCCAAAGGTCATTGTACATGAAATCAAGGGTATCGAGCGATGTTTCGAATACAAGAACCCTGCCGAGAATGATACTTCGGTAAGGAAATCATGAAGAAGTTTGGACAACAAACATTTTTGTATGCTAAGTGTAATGGGTAGAAACGTTTGCAAACCGAAGGTGTCAACTTGGTTGGCATGTGGCGCTACAGCGATCTCATTGACGTCAACTACATTGATACAAACGACATTGCTGCCATTTTACGAACATACGGTGTTGAAGCTGCACGCAACGCTATCATCAAGGAAATCGGCGGTGTCTTTGGTGTCTATGGTATCAAGGTTGACCATCGTCACCTGACTTTGATCGCAGACTACATGACCTTTGAAGGTGGTTACAAGCCTTTCAACCGTATGGGTCTTCAATCCAACACTTCGCCTTTCCTCAAAATGAGTTTCGAATCCACTTGTAAATTCTTGACAGACGCCACCCTGTAAGTATCTAAAATGGCAATCGATTATTTTACCTTGCTGGACACTAATGACTGCTTGTAGCCACGGCGATTTCGATACTCTCGAGTCACCTTCAGCACGAATTGTAATGGGTCAAGTTGTCGAAGGCGGCACAGGCTCCTTTGAAATCTTGCAACCCCTCACCGCAACAGCATAGAAGACATGAAACAGCATTTACTCAAAATAAAAGTAATATCTCGCATCCACCCTTTTCGAATCGATATAACTGGATGGTGTAAACGCGGCTTCACTTTGCATCGCACTTGCGAGGTCACAATTTCTCAAGTTAGATATCTACAGCAGTTGGTTCAAAATGCATACTAGAGGAGGTGTTAAGCAGCAGTATCCCAGCAGAAACCAACATTAGCAATGAATAATCAATTCTATTTACTGTGTATGATGTTGTTCTGCTTTTATCGCCTGTTTTTCTGCCAATGGAGAACGTAATCTCATGTCTACATATATAGCAATACTGCATTTACATTATACTCATTTGATTTGTTTCTCTGCTATGAAAAAAAATTATGCAAATCGATTGTACAAGCTGTATAGAATATAATATAGCTATTAGAAAAAGGAGGCGTGATGTCGTAAAGAGTCTGCATAGTTCCGGCTGCTAATGTATAGGTACTCTTTTTGCATTTAGGTCTTACAGCATAGCCGTCTCTATATGCTGTTCCTTTCGGAGTAAGTGTCTTTGCATGTATTCGTTCACGAATATGCCGTTGGGATCCATTTTTGCACGCAAGTTCAAAAAATCTCGGAACTTTGGATAAGATGCTTCCAGCTGTGCTGCCTTTTGACCATGAGCCTAAGCAAATGTATGAGAATTTCCTCCATCATCATAGATTACAGATATACAAGCATCTAGTACCTTTGCCCAGTGAGGACGGCCTCCATACTTTCTCATTATATCCTCATATGCCTTCCAATACTTTTTGTAGGGGACCGGGTTCCCGTAAGGTCTAGAGAAATACAGTTACACACGTTAACCGGCCGATACTGATTTGGATGATGACAAATGTAATCTCTTTACCTGTACATAATAACCCCAATGTAGCAGGTTTTACGGCCATAGCAAGGACTTAACCAGATATCATCTTGGTCCACAAAACGGATCTCGACTGGGAAATGCACATGGAGGCCAGAGGTGTTGATAAAGTGATCCAAATCCCGAAGGGCTTGAGGTGCCAATTCCCATGGAATAGCCCACTCGTTAACATGCTGCGGGAATAAGCAGTCAAACATGAATACTTTGTAAGAGTCGTCCACGACATGAATGGGTTTCGAATGCAACACGTTGAACATGAACTTTGTAATGGAAGGTATGATGGATGGGCGGTATCGACCAAGGTTGAGCAGGAACTGGTATGTGTGGACTCCTATGCCTCGCTCCACAAGCCAATTGGGCGGTGTTACGGTCTTTGGCTTTTGTGTACGATTTGCTCTCCATACGACACAGTCATCCGTGTGTGGCATCCACCAGATACGAACATGCTCGGCAGAGTGTATTACTTCGTTCCAGCTGTCCAGTACTTGCGGGAATTTGTAGGGTTTCTGGATAGCTTCTAACCGGAAAGCTGGTTCGACTTGCAATGAAATTCGCGTTATTATTCCCAGTGATCCGAGACTGCATCGTGCTGCATGGAATAAATCTGCATTGTCAGATTGTGAGCAGAACACGTGCTCGCCGTCTGCAGTAATGATAACCATATCAGTAACCTAAAATGGATTATCAGATTTTCACTCTACTCAGGTCGGAAAAAGCCTAGTTTGCCCGTACCATGGTTGACAGGCAGCCAAATTGAGCACCTGTGCCGTGAGTTGCTGTCGACATTACACCGGCTACACTCTGGTCAGAGATCGATCCCAGGTTACTCAACGCGAGACCATTCTCCTGTAGTACGGCATGAAGTTTGTGTAGAGACATGCCAGCTTCGACAGTGACGCGATGCTTCTCTTTATCTACTGACAAGATTCTGTCCAACTTGTCAATGTTGATCATAAAGTCGGTCGAGCAAGCCAAGTCTGACGGCGAGTGGCCACTTCCAAAGACCCTTATCGTCTTGCTGTGCTGGTTTGCAAGCTTTACAATCTATTTGGCTGTTACAACTTGTCTCATTGCTGTCACAAGCAGCCGATTTACCTTTACGATCTCGGCCTCAGAGACCGGCATAAACATAAGCTCGCAGGTGCATGTATATGTTTTGGCCCAGTTTCGGAAAACATAGTTTTCGGTGGCAATTGCCTGCAAGGATGGCTCCAAGTCTTGTTTGGCAAGTCTGCCCATGCCCATGCTCGTGAAAAGCGGTGAAGAAAAAAACAGAGACAAAAAAATGCGGTTGGCTCTGACCTGAAAGTTATTGCTTTTGCGCAAAAGACAAGAATCACGTAATAGCAAGTCTGTGCAACCCGAAATACGGATGTACCTTATCATTAGCATCGCCAGATCTCATATTTTAGACGATGCGCGCGGTTGTGCCGAGCAAGACTCTGCGGTAGTTTTAGAGTACAATTTTGCAATTAAAATTATGCTGAATTCACCCGCGTCTAAAACTACCGCAGAGTCTTGCTCGGCACAACCGCGCGCATCGTCTAAAATATGAGATCTGGCGATGCTAATGATAAGGTACATCCGTATTTCGGGTTGCACAGACTTGCTATTACGTGATTCTTGTCTTTTGCGCAAAAGCAACAACTTTCAGGTCAGAGCCAAAATACAAATTTCTCGGAGGTTGTCCATGGCGTTCCCCCGACATTATACCAACTGCCACTGCACATGTCAGACCCTGTTTCTTTGCTGTACAATTACGTTCGGCATTACGATACACAACGTGAACCTCAGCATAACATACAGTATGCTTTCGAATACAGCGAAAGAGAAAAGGGTTTTCGCGCACAAGTGACAGTCTTTGGACATATCTTTGCTGGCCGTCACTATCATGCTCGCAAGCAAAAGGCAAAGGAAGAGGCATCCGCCATTGCGCTCGAGCAACTATACAACAGACCCACAAAGCACCCGCAACCGCAACCGCGATCTTCAGCTACTCGAGCACAGCAACAATCAAAAGCATTAGAGTCGCGACCCATTGATAGTAGGCCAGCTCCACCTTCAAACATAGGCGGAAGCGTACCGCTGAGTATGCGCGTCGTACAGTGGTTGGAGCAAACCTACCGCGAGCGTCAATATAATCCATACAAACCTCAGACGGCCTTGCTGAACGAACTTGTACAAATACTCGGGATCGAATCGCCAAGATATGAAGTCGATCATGTCTACCATAATATTGGATCGCGCACACACGCACCTTTTGCATGTACTCTCTTCATTGACGGATTTATTTTCAAAAGCCCTGAACCTGTGGATACGGTCCAGGCCGCAAAGGACAGCTGTGCGAGTCAGGCAATTTATTCTCTTGTACAGACAATCATCGGAAATGGCGACAAAGCGGAACAAGCACGAAATTTAAACTTGGTTACGGACAAGGAAGCACAACGGGGTATTATCAGCAACGATAAGAAGATCAGTAGCAACTGCATTATCATCATTGGTGACGGCAAACCAGAAAGTGCAATGCTCAATGAACTTGCCGCGAAATGTGGGTGGAATACGCCTACGTACGAGTATGAGGAAAGCAGAAATAGCCGCAACGCAACTGTATTTCGTTGTGTCTTGACTTTACATCGAGGAGAATCTGCGGACGAGCGCATATGTGGAACCGAATGGTGTGTATCAAAGAACCAAGCAAAGCACGATGCTGCATCGGTAGCATTGGCGAAGCTTATAAACGAGGGAGTTTGCCGCATTGTCCGAAATACCTAGAAAACTGTACCTATATTGCTCCCACAAACTGTACAATCAAGTCTCCATCGACAAATTTACCCTGCGACGTCCTAGCAAACGGAAACCCTCTAAAATCCCTTATTTTTAAAGGTGCAGCTACATGATTTTTGTAAATAAATTCTTG
>KK100043.1:13825-36236 GCA_000611695.1 Rhizomucor miehei CAU432
CTGCATTCTTGACAAACACACATGCACACACCGCCCACAAATACAATGTATGATCACTTTTCGAGCTGCTTTGGGCTGTAAGCCTTTCGGTAGCGTGGAATGCAAGCCACCAGGTTCTACCGTTTAGGGCTCTGTTTATATTTTGTCACTGAATGCAGGAAGCAGGCTCGTAACGTTTTCGCTAGCGGCCGAATCAAAAATGCAAGACTTTTTTCTACTTACATTTAGTATGGGTAACAAGGACTTTCTTGTTTCTAGGATAGATTTTATAATAAAGAAAAATATATGTTGATTCGATATTTGCCGCAGATCAGTTCGTTGAGAGAGAGAATCAAATGCATCGATTACCTTTTTCGGACAGCGGATGTGGAGCTGGTCATGGGGTCTTTAGCATATAGCCATTTTTTTCGTGTAAACACTGCGCCCTACACACTCTACTATTTCTTTGCCTTCTGTTTTTGCAAGTAGTATGTCTATGCTGTTTGAACTACTACGAAAACTAAGCGGGGTAAATGTGGTGGGGGAATGCGCCGCCCTGGATTACAATCCTGCTCCGCAAAAATGCACTGGCCAACGGGAACAAAAAGGGCGCCAAAAGAGACAGGCATATACAAACACGTCGGAATAAACGAACCGAGCCCATAGAAACGTCGGATCTCCTCGAGTATAGACACTGTCTGGCCGATTCTTGGATCGATAATGGATACTCGGGTTCTTGGGGGGAGAGGATTGATCGCTTTTTGATTTCTGGCTCACTCGTGTATTCTCTGCTGTTTTCTTCAAAAAAAAGCAAAGGCAACGGAATTTCCGTGTAACCACCCAGTACGGTGGGCCACTTTTCAATTGGCTGCATTCTCCATGTATATATGGAATGGGCACTTTCTCTCTTTGCATCTATTCCTTACTTTGCACAGCCCTGTTGTTAAGCAACACGCATCCTTGATTTTGCAAGGATGCTCCTCCAAAAATTAAGAGGTCTGTTACTTTATGGATAAAAAGTGAAAGAGTAAAAAAAAGGGCAGATTTGAGTTTGGGGGAGGGGTGCAAATGGAGCATCCTTTTTTCACAACTGCCTTTTTGGGGGGGAGGGCTATGTCTCAATGAAAGGGGGTGCTTTCGGCTGCACCCCGAGATTTTTTAAATGTTGTCTTTGTTGCCCGGATACTCTCGAGAAATTCTCGAAGTGTTTATTCCGTGGTAGTTATATTCAGTATTCATTTTGGATTTACCATCAGTGGACCTCGAGATTCATCTCCAAAGTGGTGCGCGTCAGTCCGGGAATAAGGATCTACATCGTGCTGCCGGGTCACATTCTCGTAAAGCATATATTACATTTTTTGGCCCATACTATCGTCACCTTTTTGCTGCAGCTTGTATCTCTCCCCCCATACACACATAACAAACCCCCCCTCCTTGACCAGGGCACCGATAATACACACAAAGAGTGAGAGTGAGAGAGAGTGAGTGAGGCAAAAGTGAAGGAAAAGGGCAGAGCATCTCCCCCCAAAAAAAGTCATTAGGACAGTATTTAAAGCGCGTTTTTTGCCTTTCGTTCATTCAATACTTGTCTTTTTTCTCTTCCTTCCTGACTTCTTTTCATGTTGGCTGCTTCTGCGTTTCCATCCCCATCTGCTTTTACTCAAGGCTCGTCGTCGTTTTCCTCGGCGCCCCCTTCTCCCGTTTCGTCGCTGGCCCTCGCTTCGACGTGCCTGTCGACCTGTCTGATCCGGACCAGGATCACGATACCAGCAACGATAATCCTGAGTTCCGTCCCTTTCATGTTCCTGGCATGCCACAAATCAGGCGTCACAAGTACTCTACAAGTCTCGATGACCGTGGCTACATTCCTGTGTACGAGTTCATGATTGGTGAATTTCCGGTTATGTGGGACCGTGAAACTGGTATGTGTGTTATGGCGCGATCTCTTTCTCTTGAGCTTATATCTCACATACACGTCACATTCCCGATTTAGGTTTTGTCCATTTTACAGGCATTTGGAAGGCTCTTTACAATCAAAAGACTGATATTGTCCGAGTTGTCGATTACAACCCAAACCTGAACGAGATCAAGATCAGAGGTGGATTCCTTAGAATCCAAGGCACATGGTTAGTTCTTTTCTTTGCATTTTATCTTTCTTGACACGCTCGTAGAATTCGAAGCAAAAAAAATCAGAGCAAACTGACAGTTGCTTTTTAGGATTCCCTATGATTCAGCTCGTGCTCTGTGCCGCCAAAATGCATATCCCATTCGCCACTACTTGCGACCTCTCTTTGGCCCTGACTTTGCAGAGGAGTGCATTCCTCCTAGTCATCCCCATTTTGGCAGCTTGCTACTTGACCCAGCTTCCGGCGGGTCTACTCGCGTGAGTGCTGCGGCTCGACGAGTCTCCAAGACCATCCGACCTCGACGCAAGTCTTCCAGAGCCACTGACCGTTCTGATGCTTCATCCTTGTCTCCTCGTCGCTCAAGCCGGTCTGCTCCTTACCCTGAACGCTCTAACTCTTGCTCCACTCGTCGCTCAAGCTGTCAAGAGCACCACTCGGATTCCACTTCAGTCTCGTCTCGTCGTTCAAGCCGACAAAAGACGGACCGCGTTGCGTCAAGAATGGCTTTGTCTCGCTTCCTGAACTGTGACACTCGTAGCCGCACAAGATCCTCCGTCTCGTCCATGGAAACTGACGACGACATGAGCGTCGATGTCGAGTCTCCCACCACGACCCCTTCGCCCACTTACCCAAAGGCCTTTGTGCCCTACGTTGTCTCGGACACGGGTCCTCAGCTTCCTCCACTTCGCTCCTCTGACCAAGATCTGCCGCGCGTTCTCCCCGCATACGTGCCAGTCTACCTTGGTGGTCCTGACCAACTTGTGCCTGTCTCGCACGATACTCTCGATGCAGTCAGAGCTGCCTCTGTTTTGCTGCGTATGTCTCAAGATACGGGCGAGAAACCTTACCGTCCTCTTCGCCCGCTTCCAAAGCGCGTCGTGCATGACGATCGCGCTTTTTGGATTTGCTGGGACAATTGAACCACAGACTGGGTAGTCAGGTTCGCTTTGAAATAAGCGTTCCATTCTTTATTCTGCAAAGCCTAGCGAATCATCAATTTTTCTCCACGTCCTGAAGCAGCTACTGCTCCCGGAAAAAACCGTAACGTGCGTGTGTAGTGCCTTACAAACCGTCGCCCGCACAGAAACCTTCCCCCCAACCAACCAGACGACAATGTGTATACGAAACCAAGGAAGATTCAAACAACCATATAGTGCATCAAAACTTTTCAGTAGCACTATCAACGCCAATCGAAACAATCATATATCTTATTCTCAACAACGTGTACTGTTTCTTTTCTGTCTTTTTCTTCTTCATCCAATCACTGTTGTATCACTACTACCCTATATCTGAAAAACTAAAGCTTGTAACCTATCAAGTTTGTAACAAATAACTCGACCAAATAAATTCCCTTTCTTCATCATACTTATGGTTTTGTTAGTAGCTTGTCAGAATATCGAAATAGCAAGTAGTCGCTGTCAGTATTATCGAGAAAGTTTCTTTGCTTCGCTCGTTACATGCATGCCAGCATGATTGCCACTAGTTTGCCGAGTGATGCGGGGTCTCCTGACAGATAATCAATTGCTTGTTTGTTCGTTTGTTTGTTGTTGTGGGACAAAAAAATACTTTGTAGGCAGGGATGGTCAAGTCTCTAAAACTCTCCTGTTATCATTGACAGATATGCGGAAAACGGTCATTTCCACCATCGCCGGCTGCAATACGTATTATCACCTTGCATTTTCGACTGTATTTGCTCGGGATGGAAACAGTGCGGCAACAACAAGAAAGACGACGTCGGTTGGCCAAGATTATGTTATCTTCCCTTCCCTTGCCAGTGAAAGCCACGGGATCGCCAAGGAGGTTGCTTCTTTTTTCTTTTCTTTTCTGAGCGATCCCCCAAATCCCTCTTGGCGGCAATGTTGTTTCCATCGTGTTTATATATGACGATCTTTTCTGTCGTAAGTATAAGTGACTTCACTGTCGAATCGAACCGAGAGGATCACTATAAAGGTTCTATCCGTGATTACCAAGTAAAAAACTTATCTAGGTATGCTACATCCTCCAATAAACGATTCTATTTAGCATAGCAGATTCTTTCAACAATCGACATGAATGATCCTTTTCAGATCTCACTCGTTAATATGCACAAGAAAAAAGCAAACATGCGAGACTCCTGTTTTTCGGTGCGTTTAACTAAACGATGCTGGGACTCCTCGAGAATATATGCATCGCCTTTTTCGTCCGCTTGCATCGTTCGCATCTTTTTTTTTTTTTTTGCCTGACAAGTTCAGATCGCCAGGTACACTTCTTTCGACGCCTTCGAGTCTTTCCTGGTATCCGATTGGTCTAACATTCCTAGCCTGATGGTTATTTTTTTTCTTTTACTTCTCTCGATCTGGAGGCCAATCCGTAGCTGCATTCTTGACAAACACACATGCACACACCGCCCACAAATACAATGTATGATCACTTTTCGAGCTGCTTTGGGCTGTAAGCCTTTCGGTAGCGTGGAATGCAAGCCACCAGGTTCTACCGTTTAGGGCTCTTGTTTATATTTTGTCACTGAATGCAGGAAGCAGGCTCGTAACGTTTTCGCTAGCGGCCGAATCAAAAATGCAAGACTTTTTTCTACTTACATTTAGTATGGGTAACAAGGACTTTCTTGTTTCTAGGATAGATTTATAATAAAGAAAAATATATGTTGATTCGATATTTGCCGCAGATCAGTTCGTTGAGAGAGAGGCAAAGTAGTTTTACCAACCTAAAATGAGCATTTCAGTGAATCGAAAACCTTATACATGCTCATAACACATTATGTCATGTTTGCTCACAAAGCGTTGATGGCAACAATTTCTGTCTGCTTGACGTTTATGCAGACGCAATTTATGCAATGGATAATGCTAGTAAAGAAAATTTATGGAAACTTTATAGAGCACTCAACATATTATACGCTATCGGTTTTCTAAGCCAAAGTTTGCAAGACTGAGCAGAATTCTACAGACAGTACTATATTCCATCATAGACTCGGCGAATTCTCCAACATTGATAGCATGATAGCAACCGTGCCAAAACTTTTCACCGACATTCGTGAGAACGCGTGGCCCTTGCACGGCCCCCTTGGCAAAAATGGGCATTGTGTAGCCAAACAGAGATAGAAGCCTTATAAACTCTTCAGCTGCAGAGAGAGAGGTGTCTGCAAAAAGCGGCTCAACGAACCAAATATTTTCCACACCTTCGGTGCGTCGTTGCTATGGGACAACAGTACAGCTCTGAGCAACCTCAGGTCCCGGAGGACAACGACGACAACTTTATGGTCGCCACAGAACAGGACAATGGCGAAATTTCAAGCGATCCCAATCCGCAATCGTTCCATGAGTTTGAGTGCACTTGTCGCAACGGTGAGGGCGGTTCAGCAAGAACGTGCGCAGCTTGTAATCGACTATCAGGCAGTCTTTCCCAAAACCATCATGGAAAGCAGCAGCAACAGCGACAACAGGAGCAACAAGACGAAACAAGCAGTATCGAAAGTATCGGCGACGAAGAACGAGAGGACTACTTCGTAAAGTCCTCCACACGCCATCACGTATTAAACTTGTCAAATCGATCCTTATCACGCCTTACACCGAGTATAGCCAATCTTCACAACCTGACAAGGATTAATTTGTAAGAAGGAAGACCTTCCCCTTTCCAGTATTCTGTGTAACTGATGCATACCGAAACGTAGATCAAATAATCAGCTCGTTACCTTGCCGAGAGAATTGGGATATCTCGATAATCTTCGATCCTTGGATATCTCTGGCAACCGTCTCGTTGCTTTGCCGGGTTCCATTTCCATGCTAACAAGGCTCAAGGCGCTAAATATCAGTCGTAACCAGCTCAAAACATTACCGTCTAGCATGGGTACGATGCCACGTCTGATGATTATCATTGCACACTCTAATGGATTCACACATCTACCCGTTGAACTTGGTCGTATGCCGTGTCTAGCATCTCTCAACATATCACAAAATCCACTTCGTGTCTTACCAGCTGAGTTGGTAATGAACCCATCTCTGCGCAAACTGGTCGCTGAAGACTGTGCCTTTGAAGTAGACGACGGACACGTCGATAATCTCGTCCATGATCCTCCTTCGCTCCTAGAAATATGCGCACGACAGATCGTTCGCAGCAAAATCGTCGTGTGTAACACTCCAGAAAAATTACGTGCTTACTTTGATCGCGTTCAATGGTGCAGTTTTTGCAAGGGACCTTTTTTTGATGCGTGCATAAAAAGGACACGATATATTGAGCGCGTGACAGGGCAACATATCTTGATCGAGTATAGACTATGCTCGGCTCATTGGGTGACAGAAGACGAGCGCATCCTCAATATGTTTGCTTCTCAAGAACTTTACGAACCGCGTCACATAACAGTCATTGATAACTACGGCAACAGTAATGGATACATGCTTGAAGCATCATCTCCACCGGCTTTCCCTTCATCCAGCAGAACCTGCTCCTCCTTAAAATCATCATCAGCCAGCTCGCCTGCCCCACCCTCATCTTACACCTTGCACGTTCACAGTGCCATGATACAGCTACATTAACCAAAAGGACCTTTTTGTACACTACCAAATGTTATTTCATTGATTTGCATAGTTATTTACAGCGGATGTGGGTTAAAGACATTGGAAAGCCGTTTAGGATACGAGGGAGCTATATTCTGCTACAATTCTCTGCAATTTACGATTAGAACCTAGATTACAAAGTACTTAGAGCAAACTGCGTGATACAGAGACATGCAATAAACTGTTACCTAGTAGAGGGAGTACTTGTTTTAACAATTCTCTCTTGGCAAGCTTGCCGAGTATCGTAGGTTCCCAGCCTGTAGTTTCATCGTTGCTGAAAGTATTCTTTTT
This sequence comes from Rhizomucor miehei CAU432, assembly GCA_000611695.1. Lineage (NCBI taxonomy): Eukaryota > Fungi > Mucoromycota > Mucoromycetes > Mucorales > Lichtheimiaceae > Rhizomucor > Rhizomucor miehei. The sequence continues at coordinate 20,769 of KK100043.1, forward strand.
GTGTTAATATCTGCAACTCTTTATCCGCAACTAGTATACACCATGACTTACACAAACGGAGGTCCTGCTAACCATCGACACAGCTCTTGTGCTTTTTGCTGACAATTTTCAGCTGCTAACCGTCTGGCATACTGCATCATGAATTCTTGATATTCTGCTGGTGAATCCAGCAGCACTGCTACTGCCATTTGCATCTAAAGTTGAATAATTACTATTATAGTAAAAAGTCGCAAGTCACTTGATGTCCATTACCTCGAGATAACTTATTGTCATTATACCAGATGCTTTCTTATCTGCATTAATTAGTGCCATCATCGATTTTCCAGCTGGATCCAAGCCTTGACTCCGTGACATGGCGTTCGAAAGCCAACCCAGTGGGTTTGTCTTGGGTGCGACAGAGGATGAGGTCCAGAATTCGGATAATATATACCGTGCGTCGCTGACACGGAGCCATACTTTCATGTCAATGTCATAGGCAAATGCCTGGCGGTAGTTAGTCACTATGAGCGGTACTCCGTTCGTGTGTATTCGCACATCCTTTATACTCGGTGCTGCTTTGAGTTCTTCAGCGTTTACTGATGCTATCTGCAAAATAGGTGCAATGGAGACTTCAGATAAACAGCATTTTCTGTTTACGAGGTCCCTACAAAGCAATGTTAGGAAACAAATGCGACAGACATCTGCATAGTGGACCATGTTACCATGTGTATGCCAGGCCGGTACTGGTCAGACAAAGCAGCCAGTTATTTTCACAGTGCAAGATAGTAGGTGTGCTGTCCATCATCAGTGGTGGCAGCACTCTTGAAATACGGAACCATTATCAGACAAAAGAGAAATATTGAGCTGTGCAGAGTTATCAGCTTACCTTCGACCTGCATTGCTATATACATGAATGCTGCCGTCTTCGCAAGAAACAACAAAGTGACGAGCATCTCCTGCCATTTGTAGAACCGTACTTGGCAGATAATCAGTCCACAATTCTTGACCACGTCTTGTAGCAGATACCCTTGCAAATTCGTTGTGAAGTCCTTCTTTGGTGGCACTAGATCCATGCTCTGCAGCAAAGTTTTCAGTATTCATGGATGGATGGAAGCATATCTTTCAAAGAGATATACCTGATGTAGGATTCCGGCATTCCATCACAATATGATCGCCTTCTGCTTTCCTTACGAGACTAGCCCTGACTTTGGGTATGCCTAGTTTGACTCTGCTGTGTGAAACGGCCGGTGGTACTACACCAGAATCGATCCAAACTGGACGCCTCCGTGTTATCTGTTCTTCATCCATTGTAGTTTCAGAGCCGGGTTTCCTTTTTGTTCCGACGACTGCTGCACTAACGCCACCGACTGGAAGGCTGACTGGCAAATCGTACTCTGTAGCGTTTGGCCGAGGACCAGTTTCTGTGTTTTGTTGAGTGAAAGAGGAAGAGGCCTGTTTGTTTCAAATGCGCTGCATTAATTTTTGATGATCACGGGCAAAAAATGAACGTCGCTGAAAAAGTTACCATGGAAATAGCTGGGGTGGTGCTTCGAATAACAACTGGTGTTATACGCTTTCTGCCATCTTTGCCTATCGTCACTTTCTGTTCAAGAGCAACATCGCTTGGTGTAGATGGAGTAAGGTTATTGACAGGCGCAATATTTTCAGGTACAGTCTGCAAAGGAGGTGTCGGCCCAGATGATGTTTCGCCTATGTGCAAACCATTTGCAGCTTTTTGTTGCTGATTATCTGCTTCAGCCGCCGGTCGTTTCTCTGCAGAAGAATCACCCATCAGATTGGCTATTCGTTTGGATGCCGCTGCTTTCTTGGCCACTGCGTTCTTGTCTTCCAAATCAAGTTGCACAGGCGCCTCTGGCAAAAGTGCTTTATCCTTGGAACCGTATTTTGACAGCTGATACTCTACTTCAGAGTCGGGCACAAGGTCGGAAAGTTCCTCTTCAAGCTTTAAGCAGACCACACTCCCATCTTGAGAGCAAGCATACAATGTTTGGCCATCTGGAGACCTGACGCAAAAAAAAGAGAAACATTAGTTTGGGTTTTAAAGACAATGCCAAGTCACCAGCATACCATGAAATATCATAAATACTGTTGTTAAAGATATCAGCTGCAACGCATAATGGTTCAGAAAACCGAGTGACCCAGATTGAGACACTGCGATCTTGACCGCCTAGGGCACACACAGTAGATAACATTTTGGTCGCTTCTTCTGAAGAGCCATTTGGATCTTCGCACATGTAAAACATTTTTGGATTGAATGACTGCAGATATTGATTAATACCATGCGGATCACACTCGAGACAACGCTACTCACGGCGACTTCGATTGGTAGCTGGTGGCCCACTAGGGATACATCGGCTGTCCATTCATCTCGGTTGATAATAGCAGCAATGCAATGAACACCGTTGACAGCGTTGGCTGTGACTATGTGTGATCCATTCGGCGACCAGCTTCGATACAAAGATAAATCAAAAAAGTTCATGAACGACAAGTTAATTCGCTGTTACCTCATACGACGGAAGAGAGTTGTACCAGGAGCATTTATGAAGGGTCCTCGAATTTCCTGCTCGACTTTCCAGTCGGAGGTTCTCCATATCTTGAGAACCTTGTCATCTGACTAGATAGCACGGCTCAGTATTCTGTTATTTTAGTTCTATACTGTATCCCGTGTTACGTACCTGCGATGCCAAAAATTTTCCCACAGGGTCCCAAGTAATGCCTTTCACGAAACCACCATGTTGATCAATCTTCGTTACTTTTTCTGTCGCAAATGGTTAGCAAACAGCTTTGACACGTCACCATGTTATCCTACCAAAAGAGACGCCATCCCATATGATTACAGATCCATCGACGCCGCAAGAGGCGAGATATTGGTTATCCTTTGACCATGCAAGGTCTTGTACGTCTGAAAGGAGAGGAGGATTCAGTACAGTAGCATGTCACGTGGGATTTTGCATTGTACCTGAATCGTGTCCTCGTAGATATTTGAGTGGTCTCCAGTTTTCATAATTAGTTTCAAGGCTTCCAAAGGTAGTCATCATGCTGGTATCACTGCAGAATTGCGTCAGCAGTTATCCGACGATTTTTTGACTTTACATTGTAGTCTTTACCTATCGAGTTCCCAAATAATGATTACGTTATCATTATCAGAACTCGAAGCGAGATATCTGCCATCATTGTTTGACCATCGGACGCACAAGACAGCGCCTATGAACAGGTATTAGGGTAAAGCAAGTCTTAAAAAATGCCGTAAAAAAATTCTGCAAAAATACCATTGTGTCTAGTCATTGTGCACAGCAATCTATGGCAGTTTGGATCCGCCTCTGCTGCTTCGTCAAGAATAGGTTCTGTATTCCATATTCTGACAGTGGTATCTATAGATACCATGTTGGACAAACATAGTTCCTCTTTTTTCGCAACTTTAAACTTACCTAAACCTCCCGTTGCTAATCGCCTCCCGTCAGGATGTGCATGAAGAGAGTATATGCACGGTTTAGCGCCTCGAGACCCGGAACTACGATCTAGAGATCGTCGAGAGACGTTGTTAGAGCGGGTTTTATGCTTGATTCGTTTGATCAAAACCTGAATGCGTAATCCAAGAAGGCTTGAGTATAATCATTACACAATGAAGTATGTCGCGTAACTGTATTCGCGCCCCCTCTTCTTCAGGCCGATCTCCAAAACACATTCGGAGAACAAATGCGACGCCTTGACATTCAAGCTTTCAGCATTCCTTATAATACAAGTCATCAAAAAAGCTTATATATTTATAATTTCTTTACATCATCCACCTCTTTGAGACTTTTACTATGATATATGTAAGTTTCGTCTGCAAAGGATCCGCTGGTGCCTTCTACTAAGTGCTTTTAGGTGTTGATTGAGGAAATTTTGACGAACCTGTTAATCGCTGAGAATGAATACGTTCAGAATTGAGAATCAATGTCAGATCCCAACCAGCAAAGCAAAGCGTACATTAGAAACAGATTTACAATAGAGTAGGAAGCAAGCTAAAAGGCACAAGCTGCTCAAGGTTATTAATTGATGCGCAGCTTTTATCGAGGTTTGTTTTACATAAAAAATGGTCGTTACGGTTATCATTCGGTGTTTAAATCGTTAAGATTGCCTGGGCGACGAACACGTCTCAAGCTTTGCCATGAGTTGTCATGACTTTGGCAAAGGAGTTGCTCGTTGCGGTGACCTTAGTGCTCTGTCTGCTTCCACATCATGTAGTCTCAGCGTCCTTCGTATATGAAGACGTCCTAGCATATCCGCGCTACCATGTAGTTCTGACTGAAAACAAGATTCCTGAATCGCAACTGTCTGGAACAAAAAGGGTACGATCACGACATGCCATTTTCGATAACTCTCGCATATTGACCGCATAAAAGACCGAGGACGAAGCACGTTTGGAACAGCATGAGTTAGTAAAGCAGACTGTGCTAATGAAAACAGCCGACGGCCAGCCGTTCCTATGCAACATTCCCAACGTGGACGAGGCAGCAGAAAGGGAACGGCAGTCAATGCCACAGGAACTCTCAGAAAGCGAGACACAACAAAGCATTGAACGAGGATTAAAACTTTTAGAGCCTCTGACAAAGAACTGCCTTTATTTCCATGTAAGTGAAATAGTACTAGATGTGCCTCCACATGTGAAAGATCACTGAAGGCTATCCTCAGACTCACGGGTACTGGACCTACGAGTATTGCCATATGACACATGTACGACAGTTTCATGTAGACCGGACTGCTATCCAAGGGGATAAACCTGTACCACTGAGGCAGGTTGGCGCAGGCCAGTCGTTTTATCTTGGATACTTTAATCCCAAAGACAAGACGAGTGGAAAGCCAGAGAAGCAGCACACAGACGTGGCAAAACATCGAGATGGCTCCGTCGCAAAGACGAGCATGAGGCACATTGGAGATCAACGATATTTAACGCAATTTTGGGAGGGCGGCACAGTTTGTGATCTGACCGGAAAGCCAAGATCTATCGAGATTCAGGCAAGTTGGATACAAATTACTTTTTGGGAATGATTACTGATTAGGAAGGAATACCTATAGTTCCATTGCGATAGGCAGATGCATGATCATATATCCATGTTCCAGGAGGTCGCTACGTGCCAGTATCAGATGGTTATCTCGACACCTAGGCTCTGCGAAGAGATGCTCTTGACATCACAAAAGAAGTCGACCTCTAACAAGATTCAATGTAACCCTGTTGTGGCCGATCACTTGATTTCGGCTAAAGAAGAGACGACACACGAAGTCGAGAAAGATCAAGATGTGTTTGTGGATGCGCTCACGGAACAAGAAGATACCTACCAAGATCAGTTGGAGGATGAACAAGACGAGAAACAGGCGCTTTTGGCGACAATTGCTGAATTGACAGCACAAATTCAAGATCTGCAGCGTCAGATCAAGGACCCAAAGATATTCCAAAGCAGCGGCAATGATCAAGATGAAATAATTGAAGTTGCATTCTTCCATTTGGATGATAACGGGGAAGTCGTAGCAGACGAATCTTTGCCCATGAGCGAATTGATACGGCAAATAGGCTCCAGAAATACCAAACAAGTAAAAGAGCAAAGCGAGACTCGCGATGAGGACCAGCAGAAGAACAAACGAACTTACAACATGAAATATTTCCATTAAACCTTTACCAAACTTGATAAGAAAATATAAATAAAACTCTACATGATACGGTTGTGCTCCTTTCTACTGCCATGCATATCCGTTAGGGTAAGGAAACATAGAGAGTCCTTACGCACCGAAGGGCACCTCTGTTGAAAGTCTGAACTGTGTAGAAACTGCTCTCTAGGGCAAATCTAACAAACGGCTATGCAACGCTACCGACGGGTTATGCCAGAAGCTGCAAAGAGCCTGCCCACGTTGAAGGGATGCAATCAGACAAAGATCTTAAGCAGCTAAGATCATTTACAAATCAAGAAGCAATGACGACTCCGGATTTATCCTCATTAAAGAGTCCCTTGCTCTTAAGGAGTTACTACATTTTCATTTTTTTTATATTCTATGATCCTTTTTGAAGAGAATTACGTCCAAAAGGACAACTCAACCTGGAAGGACAGAAAGAAGTCTCTAGCGAGACTAGCAAACACAGGACCGTTGACACGCCAGAGCTAAGCAGCAATGGGTCTTAAGCGCGGAGGAATCAAAGCACACCGGATGGCTACGAACAGAGCTCCCAGCCCAAAGGCTCGTAGACTGACTGCCGCCCGAGGGGCTCTTGCTACAGCGTAGTGAGCGACTCTGTTATAGTGTAGGCTTATGCTCCGGCGCCCGTTGGGCTCGGTGCCAATCCTCAAACGTAAACGCAGGAAAGGCAGAGCGGAGGTTCCCAACTGGTCCTCGCCAGTACACCCAAAGGAAAGATGGCGTCGGGATAAAGAGATGGAGAAGAAAGAGAAAGCAGGACGCGCGTCCTTCTTATACCTTTTGGAGCGGCATTTGAAAGTTTGGGACTGCTTTTTGGCCGCAGCAGAGGCCGCTCCCACGTAGCAAAAGGTTCTCAAGTGCAAGAACTCGTTGAGAGAAGTTACAAGGTGGATGTAGAAGGCTCTGAAGAAGAAAGTGTAAGCATCCAAATGCGGATCTCGGAGAGCAAGCATTCATGCGATCTCCGCGTTAAAAATGCCCCGTATGGGTGTCATCGACTGGCACAGGTACAAGCATGTCAAACGCAGAAACTTAAGAAAACGAATCGATTGACGATAGCTGGAATTGTATATTGGCTACGAAAACGGTGTACTGAAGTGCTGCTTACATAGTTCATTTTTCTAAAGGTCTAAAGTGTTTCATGTCGGCATTGTCAAAAAACAGACTCAGAGAGTTTCGTGCAACCAGCACATTCTTCGCTTCACTGTATCGTTTCCAGATCAAGTCCAAATCGATACGTGCAAGCGAGGACATGGAGGACAAGACAGTAGCAGAACTTGCCGATCTGGGTCGCCTATGTCAACTGGTACAAGCTGGTGACAACAGTTCTGAAAGCCAGGACTTTGACACTGCCATGGGTCACTTTGATCAAGCAAAGAAACACGTTACAGAAGTCTTTATGCCAGGTCTGATGCTGAAGCGTGCTTTTACCTTCAAGAATCGTGGAGATGCCAAAGATGCTTTGAAAGAGCTCGAAGATGTAATATTCTATGCGCCTAGGATTTCAGTCAGTTACCTGAATGCAGCATACATCTATCAGCTACAAGCCGACTCTCGTAACGCGTTCGTGACTCTAAACAAGGCTATCAAAGCAGTATCTTCATATAGTGAATTGTACTTATTGCGCAAAAAGAGCATCTGGAGAAAATGCTGCACGAACAGAACATGCGTCTACTGAATCGGCTTTCGTACGAGATATTCGATGCTATCTTTAGTCAACCGGAACTACGGGATCGAGTACTATGCGCAGCTGTCTGCAGAGGATAGAGGGAACGGTTGATGGAATGGTCAGGAACGTGGTCCACTATCGATAAAATTAAAACGAGGCAAAAGGACCATGAACGATAACGACAGCTTGACAATGCTCTTGGTACGCTAAAAGTTCAAATCCGAAACGCCGTACAGCTTCAACGAGATGCAGGGACCCGCATGCACACTTTCAGTGTTCAGAATAACTGGAATTCAAAGTCTTAGTAAGTATTCTTGAAAATAACAAAAATACGCCAAGTGGCTCTAATTGCATATAAATAGGTATACACGATTTTACTCCATACACCGTAGATTTTAAAAAGTTGAACCATGACACTCTCACGAGCCTCGAAATCATTGAATATGACAGAACTTTCGAAATATCGCGCCTATCAACAGTCCTGTCAGTTTGCACGGATCTTACACACTTATCGCTGGATATAGAATACCCACCATATGCGAAAGAATTATCATTGTCACAAAACTAGCTCTTATTCATTTGCCACTTAACCTTTGTGGAACATATGCTGATGCATCGGTGGCGCTTATATCAAACAGCCCTCAACTTGAGAAGCTGGAAGTATTCTCAACTTGCCTATCAGAGGAAGCAACAAATATCGTCTCGGCTGTCAATTAACATTGTCCATTTTTGACTTGCTTGACTTTGGAGAGCGCTATATCTCGATGGAGAAGTTTCACATCGAAACCAATACAATACCTGAATGCACTCTACATCTCGAAAAGCGTATCCCTCTGAACAGGCTCTCCTTTATTACGTTAAATAGCATCACTGCGTTATCCAAGAATTGAGATTGGAGCTTGGACATGACTCAACACTAATGAAGCTATTTGGCGTGAACTGAAGGATATTGGAGGATTCCGGAACGTAAAACGCCTCTATTTGCAGGCAAAAGATCGGGATAATGGTGATGCCAACAAACAAGCTAGCTTGATCCTCGCCTCCTGTCCGAACGCCGAAAATGTTACTTTGCTCGATTTCAACTTGATCAACTTTGATTTCCTAAAGACTCTGAGCACTTTTCAATACCTGAACCAACTGACCATACACACCAACAGGATCGATATATGGTCGTTCAGGGAACTTGCGCAAAAAGTACGACTCTCGCTGTGCTTACCATCTACTTTGACCATTTCGGGCATGGGTATCCACCGAAGCCATCTGTGGACTTCACGGGTATGCTTTCTGCAGATCGAGATCAATGCACGTTGGACAAGCGTTATGTAAAAACGATTAGGATCACGACTACCGTTTTACATGCCATTTTACAAAATTGTTGTTCCTCTAGACTGTCAAGACTATTTCTGTTTAAATATTGCATAATGACTAAGGAGGGTCTGCGCCGTTTATTGAAGATACCGACTCTAAAATACATCAAGATTCGGCAAGATAACGAGAAAGACTATTGAAACTCCCTGGAACGACAGCGAAAAGAAATCCAAAAACGGGGGCAAAAGCAAATGTCAAAACGAGGAGGGAAACTCAAGCCATTACAAACACCGCAGCAAGTACAACAAGATGGCGATCACGTGGTTGATATCAAGCATGAGTTAAACAAAGTCGAAGGTCAGACGTTACCATTATCAAATACCTAGACCAGAAATGTACTGGACGCAATTCGTACTATTGGGACAAGGGTAGAGACGTAAAAGGTACGACTATATGGAGAGAGAAAAAGTATGCCAGACTTAGAACGTACGCCGCATTAATATCTTAGTTCAAGAGATCAAAAATCCTAAAGCTGAACCGAGGATATTACATCTGGCGATGGAACGTGAAGAGGGTAATGATTCTGATGATAGCATAGATTGCCTCTATTGGGGTCGCAATTGGGTCGCTGATGTTATTATTATTAAGTGGCTGCATGTATTCTATCCCAACCTTTAGAAGTTATACATTTAATAACGCTACTCTAAAGAATACGTAGCTCTTCATGAATTTCTAAATGTAAGATATCCAAAAGGGTCGGCTCTGCATTCGAAAGCTAAAGGCAACCGTCGAAAGATTGCTACGGTGAAACCCGACTAAATTTCAAGCCTTGACATCCATTGTGTCCAAAGAGGTAGCAGCATTGCGCCAGACTAAGATGTACTCTTTAGAACTTTCCAAGGTCTGCTTAAGATCAATGTAATAACTGACTTGAAGATCAATATAAGGTTTTACTCGCAAAAGTCCCTGAATACTTGTTTCAATGGTTTTTGAATACACATCTCACGATGAGGACTAACACAAGAGAACGAATGAATACGCTATAAACTTTACTACATTATCGCAAAAAAGAAAAAGAAAATGCTATGTACAGATCACAGATTAATGCAGAACGTTATCCAGCTCGTCTTCGTTCCGCACAATTCAATCACTGCATTCGCAACATTGTCGGGATCGTGCCCAGACCGACTCCAAATGTAGTCCTTTACACGTTGCAGACGCTTCATTGCGAGTTGTGGGTCTTTATTAGGTAGATCTTGTTGCTGCTTTGTGCGTTCAATAACGACCTCTTCCTTTGCTTCGCTAATGAGCCGTTGTAAATGAATGGGTAGCGCGTACACGTCCTCTGAATATCTCGCTTCGATCAGATATGCACGCATATCCGGTGCAAGCAGCAAGTTTAGAAGATATGGATATGGATATAATGGTTCGCCCACCTCGACGATGTCCAGACTGGGTGGTAAGAAGGTTGTGGACATGGGCCCTTGTATTTCATCAAGTGGCGGCGTGATCGACAACGTATTGCGCTCGAGCATTGATAGGCCTGGCTTGTCCCATGAATTCTTGTATGGTTTTGGGCTGAGTATCCGTGGTGGAGTCTCTTGTTTATCTTGACTCATGGTTTGCTCAAGAAGAAAAAGGAAAAGGAAAGAAAGAATAAAAGAAACAATCTATAAATCATCGGAAAGTGGAAAAAAAATATGACCTTCCATTGACGAATACCACAAAGAATGTCGTCATGGCAATAAATGAGAAATGCAGTGCAAGAAAGCATTATCTATCAACATAATGATGATATTGTTTCGTTAAAGTACACACTAGTTTGTTGACATCCTGTTTGTGTTTTAGATTTACTATCTAAATATTTTCCTGTTCAGAAGTAGAGCCGCGTCGTTGGCTTCTCGATCGCGAAAGCAGTGAACCTACACGCTTGAGAAGGCTTGGGCATCTTTGCAGATCTACTTGCTGTCCTGCTGCTGCCCGTTCTTCTGATATTGGGTTCAATGGTGGACGGCTCTTGCGACGCAAAGTTCCTAGCAACGAAGACCGTCGTGTGAGTTGCTTTCCAGCGTGCTCTTCATGTAGTTCCTTGGATACGGTCGACTCTGGGTCGCTCTCGAGTCGATCTCTGAATTGGCGAAGGATGCTGGATAACTCTTCGAGTTTTGTTGAACGTTCCCAAGCAAGTTCAGAGTTCTTGGCGTTTTCTCTCATCGTATTGTTGCATTCTTTGAGCCGTGTGTTGATCAGCGTGGTAGCACGTTCGAGTTCGGCACGGTCAACGGAAAATCTAAGCTGCTGATAAGCTGTCTCGGAGGTTGTCAAGACTTTGAGGCACTCGATACGGGAATGCATAATTGCTTGCATAATGACTGTAGCGCGATAGCATCTTTGGGTATTATCCTCCATGAACTCTCCTCTAAACTTGGTGTTTGCTTTTGCTTTGTGGATAAGCCAGTCCAAAACTTCAGAGTAGTCACCGTTTGCTAGCAGGCTGAATAGAGGGCTTCGTTCGCGGACGTCGACTGCATTCACGTCAGCACCATATTCAACGAGCATTTGAATAACTGGGAATGGATCTTTGCAGAATCGAGCAGCATAGTGCAGAGGAACCCAACGATCACCGTCGCGCGCATTAATATCTGCTTCGTATTCGAGCAGCAACCTGAGCGAGTGCTGCGGATTAGGGCAGTGTACAGGCAATGCATGCATGGGTTGGACATTATACATGCTCGCTCGAGTAGCGTCTGCACCGTTTTCGAGCAGAATCTTGAGTATATCATAAGGGTCTTCGAGTTGATGACATACAAGATGTAACAAGGTGCACTCTGTCTCGGGGTCACGCTTGTTTAAAATCTTGTAAAAGTCGACATCGGCAGTTTTAATAACGTGCTGGAGCAACTCGACGTTTCCGGTTTTTGCGGCTTCCAGAATGGTACTGAACGCAGCAGTGGCTCTACCTCTCGCACCGTTATTCTCATCATCCTCGTCGCCGTAATAGTCATCGCCGCTTTCATAGTCATTTTCGTAGTCTTCAAAACTGGGCTTGTTGGGCACGCTGCGATCGAGCGGGACCATCGGGACGGTATCGATGCGATCCAGCGCATCGGCTATTTATAAACAGAGGAATTAAAAACACGAGAAACTTTCTTGTTTTCTATTCTCTGTGTTTACCTCGCTGTGGTTGGGAAAATAGTTTTTGGAAGCTTGGGTTAGATAGGTTTTCGTGATGAAGACTCTCGATATGGTCGTTCAGATCAACAGTAACGAACGCAGAATGCTTTTCCATCCATTACTTGTTATTATTTAATGATGGTTTGATGACTAGTTTGACAATGCTTACCTCCTCCCGGCTCTCTGGCTTAGCCGTCGGATCAGGATTGCTTACAAAGTATCGGTTAGCTTGCATGCGCACGCTCTCAAATCCAAAAGGAAGCTGAAGAAAAAGGAAAAGGAATGATGAGGTTAAAAAAAAGAGATCGAAATAAAATCGCTAAATATCTCTTTTGTTTGCATATATAGCTGTAATTGTTTGCTTGTTATGGAGAATTGTGAATACCGTGATCCTTATTACTACAAAACACATAAACAACGCAAAAGTTATTTTGTCTTTATTCTGGAGGATCCCTTTTTACATATTTCTGTCCCCTAATAGGCCAAATTCTGGGATGGGCTGCACCAGAGATCGCTCGCACCACATTCACCGTGAGCAAAACCCCTTTAGTGTACATTCCTTTCTTTAAAGTTTCATTTCTGCGTTCTCTGTCTATAAAATGTTTAAATGAGCGGCTATGTATGATACACATCTTGTATATGTTATTACCATTTGATACCGCCTATGTAAAAACCTTTTTCTTGCATTTCTGCAACAGCAAGGGTATACCCATGACTTAATATTCTGGAAAGCCATCTGGTATATAGCTAATTGTCGTTGTCCAATTCTCGAACAGTCGGTTACTTAACTATAGTCGACGTCTACTCGGTTTTCCAGACGTTGTCATTCAGTGCATTATATCGACGAGTTTTCTAATGGTTTTATTCGATAAGAAGTTTACCAGATTAATGTTAAATTGTGCAAGTTCAAGTGCGTCGAACGTTGGAGTGACCTTGTGTGCAATCCTTTGTCACAAGGCACTTTTACGTGCCTGAGTGTTAATTCCCAGTGCACACAGTGGGCTCGTCCTCTGCAACGCATTTCCTTTCGCAGACAAGGCACTTTTTAGCACACAGATTTTTCCGCCCCTCTTTCACTGTCAACATCTCGCTCGGGAGGAGAGCTCCTCCTACTACTGCCAAATCACATTTTTGAAACACTTCATTACCAACCGTGGCATCCTTCCACCCGCTTTCACCGACGTCTCCGCCGCCGCCGTCATCCCTGGCTTCCGACTTGCGACTGCCGTCCATGCCGTCTACAGGTCCAGTTCAGCCCGGTGGGCCTAACGGCTATTACAGCTCGCTGCTGACGAACGGCAATTCTGGTAATGTCGCTCCGCCAGGAACGGTACACCTTGCAGGACCTTCCAGCACCACGTCGAGCTCAGCAGCAGCTGCAGGAACGAACGGGCCTGGTAGCTCGTCATCAGCAGAAGAGATTTCGACTATATTTGTTGTGGGCTTCCCGGACGATATGCAGGAACGCGAGTTTCAAAATATGTTTATCTTTTCACCGGGCTTCGAAGCAGCAACCTTAAAGATACCTAGCAAAGATCAGGATGACGAAAATGCAGCAACTAGCGGCAATAATTCTCGCAAGCAAATTGTAAGTTGCAACAATCTTTTTACACGGTTGTAATCTGCTCTTATCTTTCTCGCTTACAAAATAATGTCTCCTTGTAGATTGGATTTGCGAAGTTCCGTACTCGTGCTGAGGCCCTGGATGCCAAGGATATTCTCAGTGGTCGCAAAGTAGATGCTGAGAAAGGGTCTGTTCTAAAAGCCGAGATGGCGAAAAAGAACTTGCACACGAAACGCGGTCTATCGAGTGACCAGCAACAGCAGCACCACCAGCACCTTCACCACCATCACCATCAACAGCAGCAGCAACAACAGCAACAACAACAACAGCAACAGGCAGCACAGATACAACCATCCCAGCAACAACAACATTCTCAACAACAACAGCAGTCGATCCTTTCTGGACACGCAGCTCCATATCCCGGTCTTCCCCAAAACCAACAACCACCATTAGGCAAGAGATACTCATTTGCAGCTCCACCTCCTGTTACCACAAATCATCAGTCATTATACGAAGCTTTTTATTCTGTCCCACAATCATTCGAAACTGTCCCACCAAACGAGCTATCATATCCTGATTACTTTCCTGATATCTTCTCTCCTGGGGGAACTCCAACCGTGGCTGGATTCCCTGATTTAATGTTCCCGTCACGTGCTCCATCTTTTGATGCGAGGGCAAACTCGATGGGTGATATCTTTGCCAGTGGCAACCTCGGTCCAGTCTTAGCTCCGTCCACGTCAACGTCGCGTATCACTCCAAGTGGATTCAACCCAGGTCACCGCTATTCTTCGAAAAGTATTCTCGAAATGGACAATGATCTGTCCTTAAAGAGCTATCTCTCAAAGTCTACGCCCGCTCACTCGGATCGCAGTGGGAGTCATACGCCCAACCCTGCCGTGTATGGACAAGGAGTCTCCAATAAAGGCTTAATCCCATTTTCAACGAATAATCATGCGCCTTTCCCGACGCCGGTCACATTCTCGCCTCCAGCGACAGTGTTGAACAGTGTCTTGGAGGAAGTCTATTCACCAACGGACCCGCAGGTTGACCCGCTTCCAACACAGCTGGACCTACACGACGGCGGCAACGAACGACAGCAGCTCGGTAATCGCTTCAGTGAGTTGAGCATAAATACCTCTGGAGCGACTGCAGCCATGACAACCACAAACGGCGGTTTGCCGTCGCCCGGTATCACCTCACCAACGGGTTTCCGCAGCTTTGGTGCGATAGGAACGGGTAGCACTAACCCGGCTGATCAGAATCCTCCGTGCAACACTCTTTACGTTGGCAACTTGCACCCAAACACCAGTGAGGAAGAGCTCAAGGAGCTGTTTTCAAAGTCTGTAGGCTACAAACGGCTGTCGTTTCGCAAAGGAAACGGTCCCATGTGCTTTGTTGAGTTTGAAGACGTTGCGTGTGCCACACTAGCCATGCAGGAACTATATGGCAAACAGTTGAGCAATTCCGTGAAGGGTGGCATCCGCCTTTCCTTTAGTAAGAACCCATTGGTAAGTTGTATCAATGGAAGCTTCCAACGCTATCTGATTCCAACGAGCAGGGTGTACGGCAGAACAGCGTTAGTACTGGGCTGATGAACTTTGGTCTTACAAGTCCAGAGAACTACACGTTCCCGAATCAACGCGACAAGACCCAGTAAACAACGCAAAATCACATTCAAACAGCAGCATTCAAAATAATATCTCCTCAGTCATTATTTCCACAAGAAGAGAAACGCATGTACAACAACAAATCTTTCCTTTTTGCTCTTTAAATAATCTACATGATCACACAAAAACAACAACAATTTCAAATTGAGTACTCCCCGCTTATTACAATTACAGTTTTTTTCCCTAGCCCCCTTTCATATACATATATCTTATATATCTCTATATTTATACATATTAAAGTAGTCATCCTTCAATTGCCTTTTACATTCTAAAGAGCTCGCGATTGTTGTCGCTTACGTTGCTGCTATGGAAATATATTGGTACCTTGCTGTCATCAGAAGACAATAAGATAACCGGCGATCTTTAGTAACTGTCAGTTTAGATGCTGGATGTCCAGCGAAGGTAGTACTACTGGA
>KK100043.1:39849-62357 GCA_000611695.1 Rhizomucor miehei CAU432
TCGTTCCTGAAGTTTTCGGCTTTTGAAAGCATTGTTGAATCGCAACTTTCCACCACTCAGGTTTTTCTATGCAACAAAGTCGTGAGGTCAATCCGACAGAAGAAGAAGACGATGCATTGGACAGAGGCGGCGAGCATTCAGCCAGAGACGAAGAAGAACGGCTTATAAGCAGCAGCGACAATGACCATGAGAATCAGACGGAACAGCAGCAATCCAAGTTTTCGGTATATATCTTATTTTTCTTTTCATCTCCTTTAATCGCAGACATGGTGACCCTTAACTTCTTGACAACTTAGCTACATCCAGCATGGCGTTTCGTCATTGTCATAGTCAGTTTTGGGATCGCCATGATATTTATCAAAATAGTCGTCGTGCTGGTTTTGCAATATCAACAGCAAGTGGATCAAGCGTCGTCGCAGCAAGAGCAGGATTTTACTTCAAAGTACGATCCCATTTGGCACAATGGTTCAGATACGTTTGGACCGACTGTTATTCTTATATCGCTCGATGGATTTCGTGCCGAATACTTGCAACGGGATCTGACTCCTAACATGCTTGAATTTGGTACGGGATCCTCTTGTTGCGTGTGTCGATCATTGTAGTCATAGTAAACTGATTGATCCATTGTCAAGCTCGCACCGGCATGAGGGCAGAATACATGCATCCAGCGTTTCCGGCAAGTAGAACAAAAAGGTTGCTCACAGAAAAAAACTGGATTACTAATACGGCGCGAATATATAGACGCTCACATTTCCGAATCACTGGACTTTGGTAACAGGTCTGCACCCGGAATCGCATGGAATTGTTGCCAATGACTTTTACGATCCTGAAAAGAAGAAGGACTTTACAATTGCTGATGAAAACGATCCATCCTGGTTTAGCGGTGAGCCTGTAAGACTTGAAAAAAAAGAAAAAACAAGCTAAATGTTAATCGAAGATTCCACTGAATTACAATGATATAGATCTGGCAAACTGTAAAATCGCAGGGCAAGATAGCAGCAGCGACAATGTGGCCGGGATCAACAGCAAAAGGCTTGGAGCCTAACTACGTTGTCCCCTACAACGAGACAGTTACTGCGAAGGAAAAGATGGATACAGTGCTTCAGTGGCTGGATATGCCCAAGGAGCAACGTCCAAATTTCATCTGTGCATACATTGAACAAACGGATCAGCAAGGACATGCAGATGGCACGGATGGCGACCAAATCAATAGAGTCATTAGAGAAATGGACGATGCCATTGGATACCTCATGAATGAACTACAAGCTCGCAACTTGTTTAATTCCATCCATGTTATCATTGCAAGTATTCCTTTTTTTTCATCTTTATTCTTGTGTAACTCGATTCTAACTATTGTGTGTGGTGCTCGTTAGGTCAGCGATCACGGCATGACGAATACTGACAACTCGCAAGTCATTTACTACGACGATATCCTCTCGAATGCTTCCATGGACTGGCTGCGCGGGCGTGAAGCCAGTCCTTTACTCAACCTTCGATTCAAAGAAAATGCACCTGAAGACGCTGTTCTTCAAGTGTACAATGAACTTGTCAATTATACACAGCAGACAGCTGATCCTCCGTTCCAAGTATTTTTCAAGCAGGACGTACCCGATCGATTCCACTATAGCAACAACGACCGAATCACACCCATCGTCGTCATACCCAATATCGGATACGTCCTTGTCAGCCATCAGGAATGGCATCCATCCTCACCAAAACAACACTTTGCACCGAAAGGCAATCACGGGTATGACAACATGGCTGTAGATATGCGAGCCGTCTTTTTGGCGCACGGACCACGAGTCGACCGTTATTATGGCCGACACTCTATCCTTGCACCATTCCACAATACAGAGATTTACAGTTTTGTGTGCCAATTACTCAATGTTAAACCTGCACCGCATAATGGCACTCTTCATGGACAGTTTATGCGCATCCACCATTAGCATCCTAAGCAATCTTGTGTGTTTTCCCTTTTACCCGCTGCGCCGTCACATATTCCTCCATTCTACTACGCCTTAAAAAAACTCTTTATATTGAATGCTGTTCTTGTAACAGTTTGATGATACCTTGTAAAAGAAATTGTTTTATTGCGTTCATTATTCATTTACTTTTTTCCTTTCCCAAATCTGAATGTAACTTTCAGACAAGAAAATCATTTGCGGCATGACTTCTTCTACAATCAAGTCTTGTATTTGGTACCATTGATCGGAGCCCCTGTGTCGAACATGGACCTTGTATGTGCCCTGTCCAGGATCAGGCTTGCCGTCGTGACAAATATTGGCTACCAAATCGTACTGTGCACCTAGCGTCTCTACACTCTCGTCATTGGTAACTAGAACGGCCTTCTTGTTAGCAACAATTGCCGAAAACTTTTATCTACTTCATGTCTGTCACACTTACAGCTTGACATGTCTAGATCCTTGATAGGAAAGGTTACAATCGTCGGGTTCTTTTCTAGCGACCAGTTGTTCTTATTAAACCGCTTAATGTGGAAAATCAGGTAGTTGGGGAGACGAGTAATGTGATAGCGTCGCTTTTGGTTTGCAGTTTCCTGGACGCGTGCACCGTCGTACTTGCCGAGGATGGTTGACAATGGTACTTGAGGAATGATATCTTTCTCGGCTTCGTCCTGATACAATGGTGCTGGCGGTAAGTCCAGTGCCAGAAACAAGAATGGTACATTGTTTGTTGAAATTTCTGAAAAGTAACCTAAAAGTTAATATCCTGGTATTTTGCATGGCCATTTTATGAATGGCAAAGACACGGACCTCGCTCAGGATCAAACGCCATCACTTTGGTATCGGATGGCGAGCTCACAGCACTCACTTCTTGTGATTCCATCTGCACGTCTCCTTGGAAAGTGCGGTAAATGATACCTATATTTTGTTTGCGTGAACAAGATGTAATACTGTAATCCGTGATTTATGGGAATACGTACTGCTATTCTTTTTTCTCGTTCCACCGAGATCTTTGTGAAGAGTGTTGAGGAACCAGGACAGGAAATCGATTGCATTGCTTTGCTCTGTCAAACGGAATCGCTTGTTACTCGCACTCGAAATTTCCTATTCCCATTGTTTAACGACAAAAAGTCTTAATTTTTCGGAAAGTGAAAAGCATATGTTACCTGTAACAATTCATGAGGGCTGACTTGGCCCTTGAATGCCTTTGGATTCCACATTTTTCGCACAAGGGTACCGAACCGTGTTACCAGCTGCGATTTGCCTTGGCTTTCGAAATCCTCTAAAATGAAATAGTCCCTCAAGGACGGAATATGTACAAGGGCCTGTATAACAACGTTGACGTAGTCGTTCGCCTTGACATTGTTGAGACCCACAAAGCCTTATTTCAACCGAATTAGCTTTCTGATCGCCTTTAGCTTTGTGTCATCTCTCGGATTATACCTGGCAGATACTTTTTGTTGTTTAGATCGTACGATGGCTTCAAGTTGCTATCAAGTTGTGCCACTTGTTCGCGAGTGAGGGTTGGGTTGATGACATACTGAGCGAGATAGCACAAATCGAGAGGTTGGCATGAAAAAAGGTACACATCCAATAAATAAGACTCGTTCTCTTACCTTGATATCATTCAACGAAGCGTCCTGCACCTCATACCCGTCAGGTAATACGTAGACCTAAACCTGATGAGTTGGTCCAGTCTGATCTAAAGCATTGATGAATAAAAGACTCACTTTTAATGTATGCAAATTAATAAACACATGATGATCTTTTTGGATGCTGTGAAAATAAGCGTGCGATGATTTGCCTCGACCTAAATTCGTTGTTTAATATCTCTCACTTGACGTATCCTGTTCTGTACACGTCTGGCATATACCTTGGTAATATTTTCCGCAGACGAGACACGCATATACATTCAAGTGGGTAAGTGACACTGAGCACACTTTCTCGAAATCAAAGTCAAGCATGTGGCGATTAATCGTGTCGAGATATAAATCACGCGATGCTACAGTCTCTGGTTCCTTTTGCTCGGGATCCAAGCGTGGTTTCTTTGCTGCTGGTTCTTCCATTATGGTTTGAAATTCTATAGAGTTCACAAGAAAAGACGCACCGCTGAACTCCGTTGTGGATTTTCCAGGTCAGTTTGCAACAAAGCAGGCCAGGCAACCATGGTTTACATAGAATTGTGTATTGTAACGTACACTCTTAACCTCTTTGACATAATAGTTTTGACATAGGATATTGCCCGTTTCTTCATTCAAAATTCGTTCCATTGATATAATCCCAATACTGCGGCAAAGCTCCTATTTGATATAACAATGTTCATAATGCCAACACGTTAAAAAAAGAAAATGTGTTTACGAGTTATTAGTGTCCCGGCTCAAAAAAGCTCAATGTTTGTACACTGCAAGTTTTGATGCCAAAGCAGAAACCGCCTGGAAAAACTCTTTTGCTCTTTTTGATCATCGTCCGTCGGGACAGACACATCTTTTTTCACCGATTCACCTTCCTTCTCCGAGGTTTTGTTTCACCAGGTTCCTTGCATCTATGGCCTCAGAAAGCTTTGCAAATGACGCTGGTCCGTCCTCCTCGTCACCTTCTACTGTGACCGAGAAGGCTGCGACGAAACCGGCGTCAGTGTCTGTGGACTCTGGGCCTGTGCAGGCCTATGCCAAGTTGGAAGGCGATGAATACTGTTACTACATTCGGACACTTCAAGTTACCATGGGACGTAGAGTCTCTCGTCCAGGCCAGGTCGACATTCCTCTCGGAAACGCAAAGTCAGTTTCACGGCACCACGCTCGATTATTCTACAACTTTGCGACACAGCGTTTTGAAATTATGGTTTTCGGCAAGAATGGAGCATTCATTAATGAACAGTTTGTGGAGAAGGGAATCACCGTGCCACTTGAGAATCGGTAAGTGCAATCCCGTCTGGAACTTGTATAGACATTGTCTAAAAAGCAAACCGCCAAACGTATTCTAGCACAAAGATCCAAATTGGCGATTCTTCGTTCACCTTTTTGTTGCCACGGGTGAACGTCGGACAACAGTCAGCTGCGTCCAGGGTCAACGACAGCTCAGGCTACATTTCGACACCTCAGCAGCTTGAAAAGCACAGTTCACGAGCAAGCGATGCAGATGGAAATGACTCGCAGGATCCTTCGTCTTATCCAGCAAACAAGGATGGAAAACCGCCATTCTCATACGCAACCTTGATTGCACAGGCCATCAACTCTACAGAGGATAAGCGCATGGCATTGCATGAAATCTACAATTACATCACAACGCATTATCCATACTATCAGATGGCACAGAACGGCTGGCAGGTGAGTGACCATATTCGGCTATACCAGATGCACATGGACTTATAAGTTCTGATTACCCACTTAATAGAACTCTATACGACACAATCTCTCACTGAACAAGGCATTTGTCAAGGTCCCGCGTGGGGACGCAGAGCCTGGTAAAGGTGCATTCTGGACGATCGACCCGAAAGCCGAGATTCAATTTATGAATGGCGGTATGAACAAACGAAACGGCAAGCGGCCAGCATCCAAAGCGTCCGGTGCTGCCAACGACAGCGGATCTAGTCCTACGCCAGAACCTCGCAAGAAGATTAAAAAGGAAGGATCAGATAATGATGAAGCAGCATCTAGCAGCACCGGGGCAGCTACTTCAACGACTACAACAACAGCAGCGACTTCTGGCAAGTCGGCTGCCACAGCGGCCACACCTGCCGCAACTGCTGCGATTGCGAGCGCTGCTGCTGCATCGACAGCCGCATCCATGACACAGTCTCCAGCGACCACAAAAGATACCTCATCGTCTTCAACTTCTTCCCCAAACACGACTTCAACAGCAAGCACTTCCACCACTGCATCAGCTACCAATACTCAGCAGAACATTCAAGCTCAAATACAACTCCAGTTACAGAGCCAGCTGCAGACGACCATTCGCCAGCATTTGCTCGATCCTGTGCGATATCCCTTGCCACCATCTATAGCACAGCTTTTGCCCCAAGCCATTGCTCAGTTGCCTCCACATCTTGCAAATCAATTTTCTGCTACTTTGCAATCTGCGCTGCGTGCTCACAGCAACGCTTCCAATAACAATAATAACAGTAACAACACCACCACTAACAGCAGTGGTTCTGAAACTAAATCAAAAAGTAATGCTGGCGACAAGTCCAGTTCCAATGAGCCAGCGAACAAGTCTAGTTAGTTATTCTTCTTTTCCCTCCCCCAATTATTCTTTCCCTTCTTCATTTCTTGTCCTTGCTGCATGGTGTACTTAAAAAAAGTGCTGAGAATATTCTTACATATGTCATACTATGTGGAGAAAAAGAAAAAGAAGCGTCTGTAGGTCAAATTTTGTGTGTGTGTGTGTGAGAGAGAGAAAAAGGGAAATGGGGATATGAAATGGGAGGAGGAATGTTACAAAGAGGTATATTATTGGAAGAAAGGAAGAAAAAAAGGAGAGCGATATATAGCAAGATATTGGAAACAGAATTTTTGATATGTTACTGCCTCGATGGGAGATCAATTGTGTTGTCCAAAACAAGTGTCACATCGTCCACCTGCGTCAAATCCTCCAGGAACGCTACTAGGTCCGTGAGCTCTGTATCGTGTGGATCGTTGAACCACGTGGAAACAGGCACAGCGTTGGCGTTATGGAAAATATAACTAGTGGGTGAATTATCCAGGATAAGAGTCGCTGAAAGATCACGTCCAAGCTGCGACAGGTCCTAGGTTTACCAGACACGACGTTAATAATGAGTCTATTTTTTTTCGATTTGACAATTCAGTGAAATACCTTGATATAGTTGCCTTTATGATTGAAGCAGGCTTCTCTAAACAGTCTATGCTTGATTACCTTGTGGACATCGAGCATATCCAAGACCGGATCGGCGTACTAGACAAGGAGTTGGAAATGAATCGTACAAAACTTGTTTTAGTCCTACTCCCCAAAAACTCACCTTGGATAAACTAGCCGTAAACACAACAATCTCGTACTTTTCACCCATTTTGCGCATAAACTCGTCAACGCCTGGCCTTTTAAGTACATATACATTGTGGTATTGATTGTCGATTTCCACAGGCACAATAAAATCCGGATGAGGAATGATCTACATAAGAAAAAGAAGTAATGAGAAATGATATCGAAAGATTCCAAGGAGTTTAATTGAAAAATTACCTTGAAAGAACTGTGCACCAAAGTTTCATCTAGATCAAGTACAAGGCATTTCCGTCCCTGATGCTCTGAGGAAACTGGCGGTAACAGCCGAACAAGCTAAAACGTGGAAAACAAGTATGTAAGTCTGCCTCTTGTTTTCCCATAAATATTTGTCCTTACATTCTGTTGTGGTGATTGAGGAATGGATGCAGGCGTGTGTGGCGTTTCAGGTGCGGCGGCAGCAGCCGCTTCCTGGTCTGCGAGGTTCTTAAGTAAGCTTGGATTGGTAATAATTTTGGGCACCTCCTTGCTTTGACGACGCTGCTTGAGAATAGAGGGGGATTTGTCGCTATTGTCCAGCAGCGACCCAGCACCTGCGGTGCAGCATAATAAGAGCGACAGAAAGCCGCTGCTCTTTGATCCTAAAGAAGCTTTCAGGGATCCTGCTCTGGACGCCGGTCGACTGCCGCTGGGTGGAGGCGACTTGACGTATTCGGGGTCAATGTTTTTCTTGCCTAGTTCCAACTAGGGTTGAGCTAATCCTTCCAGGTACGGAGTGGAGATCGGGTCGGCATTCACCTTTTCTTTTGCTGCTGCTCATTTCTTGGGGAGCGATTTGTGCGTGATTTGGTGATGTTTTGTCGTCCAACGTCTGAGACATATATAAGGGGGGAACAGCAACTCTTGGGGGAAAGAGACACGAAAGAGCTTCTTGTACCCTATATACGATGGAGAAAGAAGGAGAGAAACTCGAACTCGATCTATGGCGCCTTTGGCTTGCTTTTTTTTCTTCGCGAAAAAGAGACTGCAGGAAAGACTGCAGGAAAGCACGTTTTTGTGCAACAACTGCCTTTACCTTTTACGTCAGTAGGGATGTGTTTGCGTGGTGTGATAGCGAAAAGCAAAGATCATAATCCTGGTCTTTAGAGTTTGGGAGTAATAAGGGAGAGAAGTATGTAGACTTTCGGGCAAATACAATCTAGGTACCACAACTTTCGTCGTGTGATGGCTAATAACCGTTTAGCACAATGCCATTGGTATTGCTGTAGTACTTAGTTGGAGCTGGCTCTTTGAATATTACAATCACACGCATCGAAGCGCTCACGTTGGAACTTGCTGTTTCAAGCCGATGTGCGCTTTTGCCTCCGTACTCAACAGAAATTCATTCAATCATCCCCAACACCTTTGTAACACCATTCGGGCTCGCTTTGAGATAAAGAGATATTGGATTCTTTTCTCAAATTGCGTCTACGAAAGTTACTTTTTGGTGTTGTTGGTAAAGACCATTCTTTGCCGGCATCTTCAGAACCATTGGTGCTCTCGCTTCTCGGTCGAATTGCGCTCAATGAACAAATGTTTTTGTCTCAAAATAAAGAACTGCCTTGCTAGGTAGCTCATAGTTCACGAAAGACGAGGTTGTGGACAGTCGCTGAAAGCTGAGAGAATTGTCGCCTTTTAAAACCACACTAATGTATCGTACTTAGTAAGCACTTTATTAATCTCCCTATGCAGAAAGAATTAGATAAACATTCTCTATTCACATAGCATGGTAGTTTCGTTTCTCCTTATATGTCTATATTATATTCTGAAGATTTGGCTAAAAAATTATCCTAGAAAAGGAAAAGAACGAAAAGACGCCGAAGAAAAGGACAGTGGATCAGAAGTAAAGGAAAGCACATCAGAAGGAGAAGAAAGTTTACTAGAAGACGAACAAAGCCCACCGACAGAAGAACATGCACTTAGCAAAAAATTACGTCCTTCGCAACGGATACGACATCGGAGCGCCTCGAAGGCATGAAGCAAAGAGCCAGGATTAGATCAAGAAATTCTGGTTTCTTCATCGATGAAAACATACACGCGATTCTGTAAGTGTACTGTATAAGTCTGCATCTCGCATTCTAATAAGAGTTTACCTTGAAAATATATCTAGTGCGTTCTCGCAAATCATGCTGCTCAGAGAAGATCAGCAAGTTCGCAGCATGACAGATTCCATCGGTCTTGATAATGTTTGTGCTGTCCTTGACAGGCTGCTTAAAAATGTATGGATAAAAATAAAATGTCAAGGTCGATAACAACCTTACTATGGCGGTTACAACGCACGTCAGGGTAGCTAAAAATCAAGAAGATATAGCTCACATCATTAATGCTTAGTATTTGGCGGTTATCAGGATATGAATGCCGCCACCCCTCGAAAGCAAGTAAAGCAAGTCTAGCGGCCCTCCAAGTGCAAGCCAACAGAAAGATTCCAGAATAAGCGACATTCTATACGACTGGTTCGTGCTGCAACAAATAGATTGTGTACACGATGTAGTATAGCTGATAAGAAGCTGGTTGCCATAGTGCAATGAAGTTGCCCAATAGCGCGCGCGTAGGAGAGGACGTTGAAGAAATGGAGCTCACGATGAACTGCCTTGGATCCCGTTGTGAGCCACATGTTTCACGTCCCAGAAAAGAACCGAGTCTTCCGTTGGTACGTATTGCCGGCATATGGCATGATATTTTTGTATTGATAACGTTCTTAGGCTAAACAGGACAGTCGACTTCACAGAGGATATCCGACCAGATGGAGTCATGACTCAATATCAGCAACGGCAACTAGAACTGGCATTCGGTTACTGTGAAGTGAAACCAAAAGGCAGTAGAGCACACACGGTTGGTCGACAAGTAGCCTAATAGTACATCGAAATTTAAGTTCAGACTGGGAACAGACAAGTCATACTAGCTTTAAATGCTTCCGTCTAAGCAATTTCACGGAGTCGACCCACAAGGACATTTTGCAACTCCGGGAAATATGCAAACGCACTTGACTAACAAGATATGAAAGCTGTCATCGCATTCCAGGCACCCTGTCAGGTAATCAAAGAAAATTGTCGTTGCACGCATATGTATTCTATGTAGGTTTTACTTACAGAGGTTTCTTTCTAGGACTCTATAACACTTTCTACCTGTTTTCCCTGAAATACGAAGCTTTGTACGTGATGTTTGAACTTGCAAGCATCACAGTACCACGGAATTATGTTGATATTCCAAAGTTCGTGACGGAATTGGATTCTATTAAGCAGCGAGGACTCGATGTATACGATACCGCATTTGTAAAGAAGTCTGCTGAGCAGATATGTACTTGTGTAAGTCCCGTATTACTTACAGGGCACCACTAAATTGAGGACATAATTAGATCAAATAGAGGTTTTCGTAGAAATCCTCGGTCGTTGTATCAGGGTCGATCGTTGTTTAATCGAGAACATCATTAAATGGAATATTAAATCGTGCGACTACTGTATATCCAGGAGCGAAGCGACCATCGCTAGAAAAGAGAGCACCATGAAATGTTCAAGTGCATTTAGAAATCTCGTATATTGACGAAATCGCTTGTTTTCCATGAAGACTCTCTCTTGCTCTTTCCATGCTTGCAGCCTGCATCACTCACTTAAATGGTCAGTGAACACACTATGGAATTCTTTTCGGCAATCCTCTCATATTGCGTTTGCCAGCTCTTGGACACATCTTTCCGGCTTGTCCTATTTCTTTCAAAACATTCTTTTGCAAGCTCAGATATCAGTGCATGCAAAGGCATCAAGACCAGTTTCGACTGGAGCACGAGTTCTAGGCCTGTGGCAGCCCTGTAGCTTAAACGCTACTAGGTATGTAATCGTCAGACCATGGAGTCGCTCTTGCTACTTGGTTTCCCATGTACTGGTTATCTGTTGCTATCAATCAAGGCTAGCTTGGAACAGTTTCGAATATCTCGGCTGGTACATGGATTCTAGGCCTGTAGCAGTTCTCGCAAAGCAGTTCATGCTGGGATCGGTTAGACTGCAGCGTCGCCCTTGTTTCTTGACTCTTGGTTCCTATCACTTATTGATAGCCAATAAGCATTTTAAGTCTGATTCTTGACTTGTGGTACTAGCTCCCAGAGCTATTACTCCTGACTAACTCATTATGATGAAATCTTTTTATGCATACGAGGACCTTAGTTCTGGAAACCTTATATGACTAAACTGAAAGTGTTTCTATCAAGTATGTCGAAGTCGAGGGCCGACTGTAAGTCTCCCGCAAACGGAGCTAAAGTACATGGATAAAGTCCAAAAGCAACAAGCCATTTACAGTCTTTGGTTTGTAATTCACGTCAAGAGTGGATGCCTAATAAATCAACAAGCATACTATAATTTTGGAAATCACTGTATTGACGATATGAACCACCCAGTCGTCTGCACCCGAAACTAAATACTGTCTATCATTTCGACATAGCTACGTTGTCAAAATGCTACTGAGCTTGCGGATAAGCTGGACAACTCCATCTGCGCGGAAGTTCTTCAGAAGAAAAAAGAAGCTAGGCAAATAGGCGATTTCGATAATGGAAAAAGCACCATTTTTGGGAATGGGCAATGGTCGCCGCGAGAAAAAATGGTGCCCATCGTCTTCGGATATCAATCATTTCATCTTTTTTTCCCTTTGTTTTCAACTTTTTGAGGATGCGTTCCCTAGCCTTGATTTTAGGCGTATGGGCACTATCCGTGCCACTCGTGGTCGCCTTTTGGCCCCAATGGCCGTTTACCAAGCACAAGCCTCATCGCCACGAAAACGAGTCTTATCTCGACCGCGCACACCAATTTTTGCATCGTCATCCTTTAGTTGACACACACAATGATTTCCCTCTGTATGTTTATCTGGGATGCGTTGGACTCTGGAGAATGATATTCATATGACACACGCGATAGTCTTTTGGCCTTCTATATGGATGGCAAGATCAACAATGTCGACATTCACCACCTCGACGTTGGACACACTGACATTGAACGCTTGCGTGCTGGTGGAGTAGGAGGCCAGTTTTGGAGCATTTACTACCCTTGCGAGGCTCCCGGCGAGAACCAGGCTATCAAGGCGTTCGAGTCGATTGACGCCACCAAGCGCATGATCGCTCTTTACCCCGACACGTTCGAGTATGTCACAGATACCAAAGGATTTAAGAAGGCATACAAGAAGGGCAAGATTGCATCAATGATGGGTATGGAAGGTGGCCACTATATCAGCAACTCCTTGGCTGCCCTCCGCTCCTTTTATGAGCTTGGAGTCAGATACATGACGGTTAGGTTTTTCTCCTTTGAAGAAAAAGAACAGTTATTTAGAACTTTATGCTGACAAATATGTATACAAAGTTGACTCACAATTGTCACACCGAATGGGCCGAGTCCTGCTGCGACACTGAAGACCCCGTGTTTGAAAAGGGCCTTGGCTTGACAGACTTTGGCAAGAAAGTTGTATTGGAAATGAACAGACTCGGTATGCTAGTCGACATTTCCCACGTGTCCCACGCTGCCATGAACGCTGCTTTGAATGTGACCCGTGCTCCCGTCTTGTTCTCGCATTCTTCCAGCAACGCGCTCTGCCCTATTGAGCGCAATGTCCCTGACTCGGTCCTTGAACGCCTCGAGGAAACGGACGGCGTCGTCATGATTAATTTTTACAACTACTTTGTCAACTGCCAATATCCCAGCGAGCCTGCCACACTTCAGGACGTGGCTGATCACATTGAACACATCGCCTCCGTCGCCGGTCGCCACCGCGTCGGTCTCGGTGCAGACTTTAACGGCATCGAAGTCGCGCCAGAAGGTCTCGAGGATGTTAGCAAGTACCCAGACCTTTTTGCTGAATTGATGCGTCGTGGCTGGACTGAAAAGGAACTGAAGGGCCTTGCCTCCAAGAACTTTTTGCGTATCTGGAAGAAGGTCGAAGAAGTTAAAGAAGAACTGGCAAACGAATTGCCTGATGAGTCGCGTATTGACGATGACTTGTAATAAATAAAAACATGCATTGTATTTTCCGCTTTTCACCAGTACGACGAGATAATTACAAGAGTGGTAATGATTGTAGAAATGAATGATAAGTGTGTTTGCAGCGTGCTTGATGCTTCGCCGAGCACCAGCCGGGTTTCATTGACATCTACGCGGTTGCATGTTGGGAGATTGGTACCGAACTGAATATCCATGCCGTTGGATTCCACCGTCATGTTTCGCCAGTAGCCATATTGCAGTTTTGCCAAATCACCTGTAGGACAATTGAACTGCATGAACGGTGGACAGCTCTGCACGACAAAGTAGCACAGGTCTATGCATGGCAATAATTCGATCCATCCTCCCGGATTCATATTTTCGTCTATCCATGGATTCCGTGATTCGTTAACGTTGACTGCGCGCAATGCGCGTGCTGCAGTTGCTGTGGATGACTGCTGAGGAATATTATCTTCGATACCGCTGATTGTACTGGTACATCTTGGGATAGTAACAGCGCACAACCATCGTTTGTAATCGTTGTAGCAATCTGTACAGTTTCGTACCAGCGAGTAACGTGTAGTTTCGCAATTGAATTGTGATATGGCGACATTGAATGGTTCAAAAAGCGCTTGAGCTTGACTATCATATCCATCCTTCACTGCGTTGATATCCAAAGATGCATCCGCCGGCACACTGTAAGCGACTTGATCGCAAAAGCTCAAGCCATATATAAGCCTACAATTGCCATCTAGAAGAGACACAAAGCATGTGGTATTACTCATATCCCAAATCAATTACGAAATTATTGCTATCCTTACCTATTTTCGTGCTGAAATCGATAGGAGCGGATACGCCTGTGAAAGAGCCAACAGACTGCAGATAGTATGCAGTGTAAGTTGTGCCACTGGTCAAGTTTGCTGCTTCGACTTGCTGCCACGTAGAACCAGGCGGTCCACGCGTTGTTTGAGTTATATTGAGAGAATAATTGGGCACACGATAGTTTTCAGCAGCGCACAAGGAGTACTTCAGTTCGCGTGGGATATCCCGCGTCACAAGCACAGAAGCATTTTGCTGACCACCTTTCGTAAGGAACAATGCATGCGTCTGGTCTGTGTCATCCAGCATCATATAGGGTATATTGCCGTTATTTTGATCAAGGAGTAACGGATGCACGAATTCTAACATTATCCTCTCCCGTCAGATCCAATTCAACATTACTCTCGGTCGCTGATAGCTCCATCATCATCACTTACGTTGAGTGGATATTGCGATTTGGAACGTCCAAGTGCCTTGCCAATCATCCGTCAATGTGGGTGCAACGACGCCTATCCACAGCTCTGATATTTCCCCTTGCCATGATAGCCTTCCTGGATAAGAGTCGTTTGTCATTTGACCTTGATTCGGTCCAGGCAAGGTATTGGAGCTCGACGTTGATATGTACATATCCAAGGAGGGGACTTCTCCCTCATAGCCAGAAGGTGCAGTAGGTTGGCTGCAGCTAGTTAGACTGAGATATGCGATTGAAGGTGCTCTATTATCAAGGTGAGGCTGGAATGCAGATGCAAGACGTTTTTGCAGTGTTGATGCAGAGAAATAGTAATGTTGTAGACCTCCAGAACTTATTGTCGAGGTGTATATTTGGGAGTCATTGAGTGGTGTCGTTGTTTGCTGTGCGACTGAAAGAGCAACAAAACGCAGCAGCTGCAGCAATAATGTTATAAGTATTCGTTTCATGACATGAGTTCAAGTAGCACTTGCGATAAAAAAAAGGCATGGCAAGGGCAGCGGCGGCAGGATTGCTGCAGCCAGTGTCCTGTTGCCAAGGGATGAACTCCGAAGCTGAATGTATTGGACCTGGCTGCCCATTTCAAGCGCGAGCAGCTCCACTCTTTTCTCCTATGCGGCGTGCCTACTTTCTGTTGCTTGCTGCAGCGCTCGTTTCAGCAACTTCAGCTGTCAAGTTTGACCTGACGGCAGCTGCACCCGCTAATGTCGAGAGTACAAAGCGGTGCCTTTCTCAGTATGTGACAAAGGACACACTGGTCTTTGCTACCGTCAATGTCGGACCAGGTTACAATCAACGTGTCGACTTGGAGGCAAGATGGAGATGACGCGTTATACGAGAAGACGTGGACTGACGTACTGTTATACTAGATTCGGGATGACGCCGAAGTTCCAAACGTGTATACCAAGAAGAATGGCATTTCGGGCGAAATTCGCAACGGTTTCAATACTCGTCAAGATGGCGAGATCAGCGTATGCTTTACAAACAGCCTTCCTGAAGGTAGGACCAATGGAACCCGTATATATTTGGATTTACTGTTTACTTATAATCTTAATTCATACAGGTTTCCACGAATCGCCTGACTTTAAGCGCACTATCGAACTCGATCTGAGCGTCGGTGCCGAGGCCGTCGATATGAAGACTATTGCCAAGAACGAAAAGCTCGGTCCCCTTGAAACCGAGTTGCGAAAGCTGGAGACTGTCGTCAAGGAAATTGTGAATGAGATGCAATATCTAAAGCGTCGAGAGGCACGAATGCGGGATACTAACGGTATGGACAATTGATGATGATGGATACCTTGCAACGAAAACTCTGCGAGCTAACTTGCCCACTAGAATCAACAAACGAACGCGTCAAATGGTTCAGCTTATTGTCGCTATTCACCTTGGTCACATTGGGTACATGGCAAATCCTTTACCTACGCCGCTTCTTCAAGCGAAAGAGACTCATTGACTAGGTCCCGCACTCAAGTTTATATTATAAAATGTACTACAATTACATTCAATTACAACGACGCTTGACTACTTTTCCAGTTCAGTGCAGATTTTTTGGAGAGCATGGGCGCCGTATTCAAAGTCGCTGATATCATTGTAAATCTGCGCGGACAGACGCACCCAGTATTTACCATTATGATAGAATGGAGAGGCCATGGTATTGTGCTCATGAATCAGCTTTTTCACGATTGTCTGGGTAGTCTCTTTCACGCTCAGTTTGCTTTCCTTCAAGGGTAGCTCAACATTGACCATACAAGCAGTTAACGTCTTGTCCTCGTTCTCCAAAACGCGAGTTCCCAGGATCTTTGCAACGAGTTCGCCACCTTGCACAGCAAGTTCATGGCAATATTTCATGATGGTATCCTCGCCACCGAGGGACTTGCGGTAATCGATCACAGCGCTTATACATAGATATGGAGAAAGATCTTCCACGCCAGGGTATGCGAATGCGTCTTCAAAGCTGTATCCGGGCTCATCCGGGCGCTTATAGTCGTAGCTGATAACGAGTGGCTGGATATACTTTTGGTTACGTTTGGGGACATAGAGTAGGCAGGCGCCGCGTGGTGTAAAGAACCACTTATGGAGATTGGATAAGAAAAAGTCAGCATCCAGTTCTTCCATATCGAGTTGGATCTGGCCTGTAAATGGAAGCAAAGATGATGAGTTTTACGAGCTTCGAAAGACTGTACCGTTTTGCTTCCGACCTAGCGAGTGAGCGCCATCGACCATTGCAAGGATACCGTATCCTTGCACAAGCTTGACTGCGGCTTCGAATGGGAAACGTACACCGGGTGTGGCTACAATGGCATCTATGATAGCCAGTCTAATGCGTCCTTCTTGACCCTGTTCTTCGCGTTCAATCGTTGTACGAATCAGATCGAGAATTTCGCTGTCGTTCAATGGATAGTTCAGCTCTATCTGTACGACTTGGATGCGACCCGCGTCCTGCAGATATTTCAAGCAGCGAGGAACAGATTCGTATGCAACTGAAAACTAAAACGTATCATGCGCATCAGACCAAGCAGGGTTTTTCTTCAAACAGTTCGTTGTTGCTCAACTTACGCAAAGAACCTTGTCTCCCTTTTCAAAAGGAAAGGTTCGAAGGATGGTGTTTATGGCCGTGGTAGCATTCCGTTGGAAAACGATATCGGCAGGATCACGACAGTTAATAAGCTTGGCAACGTGTTCTCGATTTTTGCGCAGCGCGTCCAAGACCTCAAACCGGTGCCAGCGGTCAGGGTGCTGCTCTTCCTTGTCCTGGAATTCACGTTGCAGCGCTCTGATAGGCCGCGGGACGACGCCAAAGGAACCTTGGTTCAGAGGTACATATTTTTGTTCTAGAAGCAGTTCAGATCGAAGACTTTTGCCGAATGATGTTTTGGTCATTGCGAAAGAGAGAGAAAAGAGATGATAGATCTGATCGCAGTCGCGGGTATTTATCTAAAGCGTAGTTTCCTTCGCTAATGCGGTCAGGGTAACACAAAAAAATCTACATTGCTAAGCAATTATCTACATAAGCTGTTGTTCTTTATTGTATGCTTTTTGATCTTGACTCGGTAGTGATCGAGGAAATTAGAGTGATAAAGTATAAAAATCTATCATTCTCTACGCCTTTTACTTTAATATATGTAAAGTTACCTCACTTTTTGCACAATTTATTGGCCCATACATCGCAGTAGTCTGCTTTGTGGAATGCCAGTCCCACGCAGGATGAGTCACGATTTCTCCGTGAGATGTTTCGGATTTGCCTTTACGGGGCTCAGAGGATCACCGCTTCGCCACAAACAAACAACTGCGATCTCGAAAGTGATCGAAAAGTTTCAAAAAATGCTTCCTTTTATGCAATCAAGCGTGTAACATTGATATGCGTGTTATAGATTTTGACAGCAATATTCTCTTTTGGATCAATTGGATTATTCCAGAGTAAAATAGAGAAAAGAAGATCTCTTCCTTCTTCCCAGTAGCGAGGTCTGTGCGAATGTAGTGGAAGGAAACACAAGCATTTTTAAAAGTGCGAAAAGAAACTTGACGCGGAGACCATGGCGACCACGAGGCGTGGTCCCTCGTGGTAAAAGGTCGGACCGGGTTCATTCTCGGCATGTCCACATGCAAGTTTGTTACTTTTTCTGAAAGGCCGAGAAACCTTTTGGTCTCTTGTCACCGAATGTAAATCCCCTCTCCCAGTTGCAAATCTTTTGCATGGACCTAGTGGCAAATAAAGAGAAATTCGCCGAGCGTTTTGTGTCAAATATGATGATATCTCAAACCTTATAAAATGGCGGGTCGAGACCCTTTGTTTGTCAGCTTCTTTTGTGTTTGTTTGTTGCAAATCCAATGATTGCTAATTTGATGTACAGAATGTGTCTACCATTTTCAAAAAGCGAACGCAAAAAGGGACCTGTCCCACATTCGACAGCTTCCATATCAGACCATAAAATAACCACGCACTCCTCCAGTTTCCACTCTTGCTCGCCGTCTTGTTCTTGTTTTGCTCAGCCAGTGCCGTCTCGCCCAAATATGGTCGCTGCTTTTCTCGACGAAGCACCTCCAACGCCGCCAAAAGACGACCAATACATACCGACAAGCCCAGTCCACTGCAAACAAGCTCCTAATCGCGACCAGACAGGATCAGCTAATCCCAAAACTATTGGCAACTATGTCTTGCAGCAGAATCTCGGCAAGGGAAGCATGGGCAAAGTCAAGCTGGGTGTCCACAGCGTCACTGGTGAAAAGGTATTATTATTTTTCTGAGAGAACCTATTCTTGTAATTTGTTGCACTAAATTTGTTCCCTTGTTCATTAAGGTTGCCGTCAAGATCGTGCCCCGAGCAAACTTCCAGTTGTATGGATCAAGCTCCTCCTCCTCTTCTTCGGATAAAAACAAGACGCCACGGCAGATAGCAAAAGAGCAGGCTCGCGAGAAGAATCGAGAAATGAGAACCATCAGAGAAGCGCATATTATGATGCTCCTTCGACACCCGCACATTGTCAGCCTCAAGGACATGCAGGTCTCGAACCAATATTTCTACATATTGATGGAATATGTGAATGGTGGTCAGCTGTTACATTATATTGTCAAACGACAACGGCTATCTGAACGCCGAGCACGACATTTCACACGACAAATAGTTAGTGCACTAGACTATCTCCACCGCAACTCCATCGTTCACAGAGACCTCAAGATTGAAAATATTCTCATTGACAAGGCTGGCCGAAATGTGAAACTTATCGACTTTGGTCTATCCAATCTATTTGGACCCGAGAAACTCTTGACGACATACTGCGGTTCGCTTTACTTTGCAGCACCCGAGCTTCTACGTGCGTCACCCTACAAAGGTCCAGAAATTGATGTCTGGAGTCTGGGTGTAGTAATCTATGTGATGGTCACCGGCACGGTACCCTTTGACGATTCAACAATGCCCGGTTTGCATGAAAAGATCAAACGTGGTCAGGTCGCCTACCCAGCACATCTCAGCGAATCTTGCTTGGACCTCTTGAGAAAAATATTCGTTACCGACCCATCCAAAAGAATGATATTGGCCGATGTGATTCGACATCCATGGCTGAATCCGGATAACAACACTGCACTGGTCAAGAACTTTTTGCCACCTCGAAAACCTTTGACAATGCCGCTGGACGATGCTATATTGGACGAAATGACAAAGGGGTTCGATCTCGGTACTGCCAACGATATTCGTCGACGTCTTGAACTTATCATCCAGTCAGACGTGTACAAGTCAGCTGCATATCCGCTAGCTAACCTGCAAGCTGGTAAACCGCCCAGCCCTCCACCCATGTCTCAAGAAGAAAGAGCCATGGTGCCTTACGACGATCCACAGTCTGTCCCCGATGCATATCACCCATTGATTTCACTCTACCATCTTACAAGAGAAAGGCTCATGGAATTGGAGGCACACTCGGGCGTGAAACCTGATCTTTCCCGCAAGGCATCTGTAGAATCCAACTTTTCACTGAACGGTGGACTCGGAGCAAGTTCATCTGCTCGAAGCAGCCAGGCATCATTGCAAGACAGCAGGGAACAGCAGAATGGACATCAACAATCACCGCTCGGTCCAAGACGAGCAAACGACGTGCCTCAAGACGACGTTTCTCTTCATCCATCTTCTCTTCCAAACAGACCTGATTATCAACTTTTAGCGGATGCAAGTGTACCTGGCTTTGCTTCACAACCGTCAGCAGCGGTAGGCTCAGGCGATTACATGTCTCGCATACAACGATGGCTGCGCTCGTCGACTTCACAGCATGCATTGACTGCACAAGAAACGTTACCAAGTACAAACGATGATCATCAGCAACAACAATCAAAAGCACCCTCCCCAGCTGGAACGATACGTAGTCAGCATGCACCAGTACCATCACCTCAGCCAACAAGTCCAGTAGCAACTGAAACTCCAGCTGCTGCTGCTGCTACTACTGGGCTTCCAACACCTCCAGACTCGAGCACAAACAGCACGTCAGCGACAGCAACAACAACGCCTACTACTACCGAACCGAAGCGCACACTTTTCCACAAAATATCTAATGCTCTCCTGCGACGAAACAGCTCAACGCGAACGTCTTCATCTGCCCAGACACCGTCTGTAGCTACGGCAACAATAGCAGCAACCAGTGTGTATGATCGGCCTTTGCCACCACTGCCTCCAGAGGCACAACAAAAGGAACCTTTTTCTGCCACCATCCCTTCCTCTAACAACAACAACAACAACATTGAACAAGATCCTTCCATCTCCCCTCCGCAGCTCGCCGCATTCTCGCCCACATCGTCCATAAAGTACAAGAAACAGCATGCTGCTGAAGAAACCTCGCCTAGAGGCCATCATCGGTCATCCTCTTCTGTCTCAACGCAGCAAAGGCAGGCAATCCAAGGTCTATCAGCTAAAGTAGGTTCCTGGTTGCACCGATCAGCTTCCTTTGGACGAACAAGTCGAACTTGAAAACATGATCATTTCCACCGTCGCACTGTAATATATTACACTTTCTATCTCCTTTTTTTAAACACACGAACAAACTCATTATTTTCCTTTTTTGTTTTCCCTGATGTTCATTGACTTTACACATATATAAAAGAGATTTTTGCTCTATCCAAAAAGAAGTCATCCAATAGATATTGCTAAAAGAAGGCACTGACCGATTCTTCATCCCTACTTATCTCGACTTTACGCGGGTCAATATAACGATGAAAGAATGAATGAATGTATTAATATTATTATTTGCTGAATAAACGTTACGGGCTAGTAATGATGATATAAAATATGGCAGATAGAATATTGAAAAAAAGAACATCAAATAAGGGGCTAGTTGGCTGGAGTAGAAGGAGGAGGAGGATAAACATATGGTGGGACCACGTGATTAAGGAGTCCGCGCTGGTGGATCCTTCTTGTTGCTGGTAGCTTGCTCTTCACCTGCTTGCTTGATGCGCTTGTTGGCGTCTACCAAAGTTACTGCTCCGGGAGGACTCCATCGAATCCAGGAAGACAAGACAGCAAGCTTTATACGTAGTGACATTGGAAGGAAAGATGATGAAGCTTGCGCGGATGGTGGATGTACTGGCCAGGTTTTGATGACGGATACTTGCTGCTGGACACCAACGACGCGGCTTTCAAGCATGATTTCGTACAAGACCAGTTGCCAGGCGCCCCCGATCTCAAGTTTTATGGTATCATTTGCGAGGTCACGTATCCGCTTGAGACTTGCTTTTGACATTGGTCGCAGGACATTGTATCCAAGATGC
Organism: Rhizomucor miehei CAU432; assembly: GCA_000611695.1. Taxonomy (NCBI): domain Eukaryota; kingdom Fungi; phylum Mucoromycota; class Mucoromycetes; order Mucorales; family Lichtheimiaceae; genus Rhizomucor; species Rhizomucor miehei. Next base: position 61,285 of record KK100043.1, read on the forward strand.
ATTCTGTCCATGGGTCGGATATCAAACGCTGCACACTTGTCTGCCACGCGCTGCTCTATGCGGGCGACCAGCGCTGCATATGCCTGATCGACGCGGAATCGCATAACGAGACCTCGCGACGGTTTCTGGATAATCTCATAGCCGCAAAAGATGGGTGGGGGCAGCAAATGTGCATCTTTGAGCTCTTGCTCAACCACATTGACAAATTCGTCGTAGGTATGCCATTTTGCCAAAACATCCGGGCCACGTTCAATGTGCACTCGACCGAGCACAGCAATGTGGGGCAGCGAATTATGAGCTTGGTTCGGTCCGTAAAGAGTAAAGGACTGTTCCTGGAATGTTTTAAGCGACTTTGCAAACGCAGTGTCGGGGCACGGCTCCAAATGCAACGCCAGTGAACGACGGGCTTCCCGAAGACGATGAGGAGCTGGTGTCCCGGAATCAGCAGTAAGATGGAAAGGATCGAGCTTAAAATCTGTAAAGTCGGGTACTCCAGAGACTGAGGAGGCTGTAGTGGATACTGGCTCGGCGCTGAAACTGCTTTCCATGGCGGTATGCGTTGATATGGCTGAACGGGTATCGGGTAACTCGACAGCAGATTGGATCATGTTATTTTTTTTTCTCTCTTTCTCTTTTGTGGTGTACACTGTAAAAGAGTGAGCTAAGGATAGAGAAAACGAGAGAGAGAAAAGAGGGAAAAGGAAAGAAAAGAAAAGGGAAACGAGTCAAGAACGAGCAATAAGACAATAATCTCGGTTCTTCTTTTTCCTTTCACTTGCGCGTTCATGATGCTGTTCAAAGCAAGTTTTCTCCCTGAATCCCGTACCTCCTAGCTCTCTTTCCTGGCCCGCTCATGCTGTGAAGGGAACTCGGCCTCGAGGGCCGTCCTCGTTCCGACTCAACTTTGCGAGATCGCTTTCCTCGATATCTTTTGACAAACATCACGGTGACATCCATGTGTCACAAAGGGAGCTCGAATTTCGCAACGTCAGCGTGGAAGACGGCAATCATAAATGTGATCAATTGCTTGCACGACAAGGGCAGATCATTGCTCTTTCAAGAAATGGCTTTCA
>KK100043.1:62390-73078 GCA_000611695.1 Rhizomucor miehei CAU432
TAGTTATTGACCTTGGTTCTTTACGGATTTTTTCAAATCAAAGGACGAAGACGCCTGTCTGAAAATCGATGGTTAGATTTTGTATCTAAATAGATCACTGTGCAAGCGCACATTGCTTACCAAGGATTTTGACGTTGCTGAGTGAGACAAGCTGTATACAATGTGCAAAGCAGCATTATTACATATTATCATCCGCTATACTGCCAATATATATATTTCAACAATAACACCTGTTATCGAATGCCTACTGAGAGGACAGCATTAATCCTCATATAGTTAGCACGAGTACGTACAAATGCACATGTAACTTCGGAGGGGTTTCGGTTGTTCACAAGAGCACATATCATACGTAGCTCGTTTGCAAAAGGCAGATACTTACCATATACTACTACAGTTGCAATGTCAATCTCCCGCCATTCGGCTAACCCCTTTCAACGAAACACTGGATATGAAACTCGGGAACCCATCCCTCGCACCCTGTCTTGGTAGTATCTAATTCCGACGAAGTCTCCTGTGGTAATTATTACAAAGCCGTATTCACCTCTGTAGTAAAGTAGCAAATAAGTTCTGCACAAGAACAACGTATGTCTTTTTTCAGAAAAGAGATTTTTGACACAAACTCTTCGTGCTGTCACCAGGCTAACATTTTTGGACATATAGCAACAGTTTGAATTGAAGAAAAAAAATTGAATGTTATTATTATGCCTTTTTTTCACTCAGTAAATTAAGCTATTCAATAACTGCGTCATTTGTCTCTGTACTTATACACTTTGCAAGTCTTATATGGCTAACGCGTATTACCCTTAGTTAGTTAGTTAGTTGTCCTATTGTGTGTTCTTGGAGAGAATGCGTTGTCACAATAGATTACATACTCTATATTCATTTTTATAATCGATGAATTTCAGGGCTATGCAAGGTGATGATCTAAAGCTTGTATTTTTAATATCACTATCGCTTCTGTGAAGAGTACGAACCAAGTTGGTGGGAACGGTATTGCTAGGCAATTTTGGAATAAGCTATTGTCATTCTTCCTCGTAGGTAACTCCCACTTGGGCTCAATGGGCCGGTAATTTAAATCTTTACTTAGACCTGAAATGCATTTAGCATGAGTTTCATTCAGCATCTTCAACGCCGTAGAATATATACTTACATTTGAATTCCCCATTTTTGTCGTAAAAGTGAATATTGTAGGTTACCCAATATCTGTCTTCGTAAGTAGCAAGGACAAAGTCCGATGTCCCGCCTTGTTTGAGTTCATTTGCGAATGAGCAGGCATCTTTGTTGTGAATTTCGATATGTTTCAGACTTGTTATTTTTATGAGTTGTTGACAGCTATCCTTGTCCAACAAAGGCTTGTTCAATAAAGATATCCTTGACAACCTTGAAGAGCGAACTTTTTCTGTAAAAGCAGAGACGTCGCCGGCGGAGACCATTGCTTTTGATTTTCGATATATCCAGTGATGATTCGTAGCTCTACAAGTTCCTTGAATAGTGCAGCTGCGAGGAATGCCTCGGACACTGTCATGGTAGCGGGTTGTAAGGTAATGTCCGAAAAGAGTTGTTCAATGCTGAAAGAGATCATTTTGGTGCATATTTGTGCCACTTGTTCGAGCTGTTATCCGTCGAAATCGCAACATGTTCATTTCAAGCCGTTTCAGTCGCTGCCTCGGGCCGATAACAGAAATATGGTCGTATCTCTTAACACTCTTGAAATTTGAAAAGAAAAGCTGTTCGACGTTTGGACATGCCTTTAGAATGTTGGAGGCTATGGCGGCGATCATGCCCAGATTAAATGCACGATCCATTTCCAGATATAATACTTTGACCTTTGGGAGCCCTCCTGTGTCTGCCAAACTTTGCCAAACATCTTCTCCGGGGATATTTTTCGCATGAAAGCACAACTTGAGTTCTTGCAGCTCCAGTCGACGGTGTTCTAGGTAGGAAAATAGCGCTTGTCCCGAGGGGTAAGCTCCACTTATATTGTTAATAGTGTAGGCATCGTTCCGGTAGGCACGGACTTATCATACCCAAAGCCTTCACAAGTTACGCTGATAGAGTTCAGAGAGAGACAATGCTTGGTAACTGCTAAAAATGATTGCCGTTGCGTAATATGAGGGGCTTACTTCAGGGCCGTCTTCGCTCCATATTTGATTTACATCAAGTGTCTCCAAATGAGGACTCCATGATATCAATGTCAACAATGTCTCTAGGTATGATCCTGGAGACCACTCGATATGCAAATCAGTGAGAGTTAATGGCCCTGGCAAGGAATAAATCTGTGTACTCCAATACGAAGATCGTATTTTCAACGACAGATGTGTGAGCTTCGAGCTCACCGTCAAGACCTCTTTAGGGTTCTCTACATCCATTTCTCCCTTGTTGATGTGCACAAATTCAAATCTCTTGAGGGTATCTCGATTCATTTTAATGAACTTGAATATGTGCTCTCCATAATTGTAGGTGCCTGAAGTATGCGAGCAAATTACTAACCCGTTATTCTTTTTGACAATATATTACTTGCTGATGCTTTGGAGGCCCTGTATATTCAAGTCACAGAGATATCTTGCAGGTCCCTCGGCCGCTCGATGATGTGGCAAATTGATAGCATGCTGGGCTCTTTTGCCCGCCAATGGGGTATCAGCTGCTTATATCGACTAGAATGGTTTTTGTCCGTTCCAAAGTCGAGGTCGATGGTTGACCATATTTCTGCGCATTCGGTAAAATATTGTCGCCTTCCTCAGCAAGTTGCTGCGCAGTGCACTCGGTAGATCATTGACAACTGGCCAAAGATCGTATTGAAAATCTCATAGGAAAGCATGTTGAGCAGTCGTATGTTGCTCTCATGGACTTCCTTTTCGATGCATTTCTTTCCTGGAACGATCTGAGGATAGAATGCATCGTTGGACGGGACAGCCTTCGCAGCACGTTCCACGGTTAAGAATGCTTCGCCATGATCCCCTTTCCGTCTGTAAATCCGAAATACGCTCAAATACGCGGAAGCCATCCAGGAGCATCCTGTATACTTCCTACAAGTTGTTGATAGCAGACTTGTAATCTCCTCGCTTCTCAAAGGCTGTGGCATGTCTCAAAAGGATGGTAGGTACTAGTTACTGCGCAATATACTTTAGTGCGTCATCATAGCCGTCGCTTGACTCTTGATATAGCTCGTCTTCGAAGTCGTTATCTGCATTATCCAAAAGCTTTGGCAATTTTTCAAGCTTGGCAAGCTGCGCAGTGTTATGCTTCATGCCGAACTGTCAAAATATGGCTATGTGGAAAGAAAAGCGTTTGTTGTCTTCATTGTATCTGAGAAATGCAGTTTTCCGCCTCTTGGAACCACAAGTGAAACATACATCGATGCTCATACATACTATAGAATTGATTTTATTGCGATGTAAGATCTTATATCCTTTTGCTACTGTATTTAACTAGTACGGAAACTGATAGTATGCACAAAATCTTTGGGTACAGTAAAAGATCAAGGCGTCGGTTTTGTGCATCCATGCGCTTACAGAAACAAAAATATGAGAATCAGGAACAAATGGCAAGTTTCGCGCGACTTCGGATCGCTATACGCGAACTCAAAGTTTACGACAGTGCAAAGCTCCTGCTTCTAACTGTGTAATTCTCTAGATAAGCAACAAATATGTGCAAAGTATATAGACAGTTGTTTATAGGTCAGCATAACAATGAGCTTGTGCAGAGATGAAGTGACTATTCAGTCAACTCCAACCAAAGCATGCATTCAAAAATAGTGCTAAGGTACTTTTGTAGCGATATGCCAGCTTTAGCTGTTGGGAAACAAATCGTCAATATAGCGTGCTTGGATGATAAGCAATCATGTATGTCCTCTCTTCCCATGTACGGTAGAGTCACTTCGATCTAGGGCACAACATACTTACACAACAACGGACGATTGATTTTGTTAGTGACGCTAACAACATAGATATCGGTAACGCTGACAAAATCTGTAAACATTCGCAGCTTACGAATGATATCTCCAAGGGGAATACACTCGATATGGCTTTTTGATACGTTAGAATGGGGGATGTTTCGACTTCTTCTCCCCGAACGAAAAATGCAAGGTTGCGCCGGAAAAGACAAAACTGCCGAATAAATGGTATAATTTAGAAGGAAAAGGGCGCCAAACTTTTTCCACTTGAGTTTGCTCAAGGAGAACTAGCCCTTTTTCCAAAGTTATGATATAAGGATTCACAAAACGATGGCGAGGAGTGATTGGCTGTGAAAACAAAACATGCATATCATTATTCCGTCTTGCCGGAATATAATATCCCCTTTCATCCATTCACAGTCCCGCATACATTCAATCCTATTTGATGGCGCACCTTGGCACTTCATATAATGCTTAGACAGCGTGCGGGGAGAGATGCTTATTTATAGGACTGCAGCGTCATCTCGTTGCCTTTATTCCTCTGTAAACAATTTGATAAAGTTGTTGATCTAAGGTTAGAAGATTTAGGGAAAAGCGTGACACCACATGGACTTTGCATGTTGCAGACTTTCTCCGCATTGTGAGATTAACATTGTGCGTGGTTTTGTATGTGCAACTTGAGCGCCGCGGCTTTTACACGGTAATCCTCTAGAAGCGCGAAAGACGAGTCTGATGGACATGTCCCCCTTTTTTTCTCACCTCTCTCCTTTTTATGCCTATCAACGTCTTGTCATCTGCTGCTGCTAGTGATGAACTTGGCCTATCCAAGACAACTGCCGAGTTCCAAATTCTGCTTCTTTTTCTCTTCTCTGCAGCGAGTGTCAATTCTGCACTACTTTAGTTGCTGCATACTTGCTCGTTTGTTATTTCAACGACGAGAAAAACAACAGGCAAAGGATCGTAGGTTTGCATGCATCGAGTTCTGGCTTGGGTTCCTGCAGCATTTTCTGGGCCTGTGCATGTTCCCATCGGTGCAGCACCAGCATATACAGTCGTGTGTTCAAGTGCGGTGCACTGCTGCTCATAGGGGTCGAGCACTGAGAAGTTGTCGTAAAAAGTCATCCGCGGTCGTACCCCTTACGCCCCATTCTTTCTCCTGGCATTATTTGCAGGAAGGTTGGGGGGTCCACTTGCCTGTTCGGTACGGAGAGGAAGATCAAAAAGAATGAGTATTAGAAGAAGGGATATATATAAGGCATCCTTTTTTCAGGTTTAATATTTTCCTATTCTTGCCTTCGTCAGGTTCAGAAACGACAACAATAATTGCAAAACGAGCCAAACGTGCTTCTTTGTAAACATCCGCCCCGTTGCTAATTCCTTATAAAAACCATTTCTTACGTCTCCCAAGATTACACTCTCTATCCATTTCTGAATATCATGACTACAGCTCGACAGTTCTTGTTCGTACTAGCATTCGTCGTGTTGTTTGCAACTTTTGCCTACAGCATGCCAATTACCGAGCAACAACTTGTAATGCGAGTCACAGCGCCCGAAAATGCAATGGACTGTCAAGGGGATGTATATCTCGATGGATCCTGGGAGGATCTGCCAGCTACACAGCAACGCGATGATGATGAATTCTTGTATGAACTTTTTCAAGACCACGAACAAGAGGATGATGATTGGTTGCTGCCTGAAATGCAAGATCAATGGATCGAAGAGTGGGAGCGATACAACGACGAGGATGTCAATTCTGCCCTGATGCTTTTCTCAACACCAGACGACGACAACATTGTGGAGCTGACCGTCATGACAAAGGCGAAACAGTCGCTCGTTGCTTATTTTGAAGAAGAGGACGACCTGGATTACGCGTCAGAAACTTAATGACAATATCGATCTCACTAATAATACGCATCAATTTACTTTGTAATACTCTTCCTTTCTGTAAAGTTGTATATAGCAAAATTACCCTACATAAAAAATGGTTGCATTAACGTATTGGTATTGATTTACTCCTGCGACCAACATGCTTTGGACTATGGCTATCGGTGGAGTCCAACGAAGTGCGTTGTTCTACATCCAAACCAGCGTCCGTATCTACGAATACATGGGACAGCTCTACCACAGGCAACGACCTTTCGGTATCTTGGTATTCCTTTTAACTTGCTTGGCAGCATGGATGCGCAATGCTTACTCGACTTCGACATTTAAAAGACAATAGCAGCTATGCGTCAACTCAGATTACTTTGTCTCAATCCTACTAGCTTTTACCAGTTTTGGCAGTATGAAGTTATCAATAATTTATCCGCCCTATACTTGAATACGGCTTGGCCATCCAGACTTTGCAGCGCCGTGACGTTGAACAACTAGAAGATGCCCAGGCTCAATGCCTTCGACAAATCTATGGCAGCCACAGCAGGAGTTGCACCAAAGTGATGCGTTACCTCGTCAACCTACCCACTATGGAATTTCGAGTTCGACAAGCTACAAGCACAATTTCTCTGCCGCAGCTTGTGCTTACCAAACTCAGCGTTGCTGTCCCATCTGCTCCCCATCATACAGAATAATCGATACAGCCACTACCGACAACTTTGCAACAACACTCCGCTGTGGAAGATCGTTAATGACCGCCATGAAAACATTGCCGAGGAGCTTTACTTTGACATAATCGAGATTGCAACCAAGACCACCGCCTCCAACAGGAACGTGCAAACCAACTATTTCAACAAAACACCGTTCTCCTCAGAGCCTGTCGCCCTGACCTCGGCCTTGATCCCATCTTCCATATCCCAATGCCTAGGGATACCCGCTGCCCCTGTCTCTTCTGGCGCCTAGGATGGCTGACCATCGACCGACCATTGCCTTGTCGCCGCTGCGATGCGGATACCCGACTAACCCGCAGGCATGCTGTCTCGTGCCTTCGCATGCATGCTCGCCTCCGTGCCCCGCTAGTTGTCTGCGACCCGATGTCCTATACCCTTAACCGACTTCCGAGGAAACCACCAAGGAATATTCGGGAACGTCGTTTTTGGGAGCAATCTGGCCTTAATTCATTGCCATCCTTTATGAATTGGACATCCTCTCACACGACACTACGTATCAGCCTCGCGAACCACAGCCTTCACCTCCGTCGCCACTATCTTTCGACTCTCTGCGTTGGATCGGACAGAATAGATACACCCCTCCCCCATAACCACCAGCACAGATCCACATCCTCACTCCCTCCCGCTTTCCACCTCTTTCCCGTCTTTCCTTGATGCTTCCAAGGTTTTTTTCTTGCCTTCTAGGAAACCGTGCTAGAGCGAAAAAGCTTAGCGAGCACTGCGCTCACAGCCATTTTAAAAATAAAACATTCTTCTTCCTCACTGCAAGTGACAATCCAGTATTTTTTCTTGCATGAGTCTGGTTGCTCCGACCACACCTTTTCGTATTCAGGTAACGTGAGCAAAACGACAAGGCGACATTTTCCACTGCGAAAAAACATGTCGCACCTTTTTTTCAAATCAGTTCAGTAAATTCACCGCTTGTCTTGTCTATTTCTAGAATCATTTCATTTCGGAAGGTAACAGGGCTCGCTTGCCGTATACGCAGAGCATTGCGCGCTGTGAAGCTGACGTGTCGAGCTTTAGAATCGTTTCTACTGCTTTTTGCACGCACTTTGTATCTTTTGTTTTTGGTATAGTTGATCCCACTCGGTACATTCTTGCAAAACCTTGCATAACTAATTGGCCGTCAATGCATAGTTTTTTAATTCTTGATCTATGGCACAATGGATTGCACACACGAAGTTCAATACAACGGCTTGTGCGCCTTATGTGGCGCATTACTTGATAGGTATAGTCTAAGCTTGTTTGGGGTATAGGAGCACGGATATGCTAAAGCACAATAGTAATGATATGAAATCCAGTATCAATATGGGTTATGATACAAGCGGGCTGACAGTCAGCCGCAAGGCAAGTCAAGCTTTTTGGGGGACATGGCAAAGGAGACAACGTTAACGTCGGCATCGTAATAGGAAGCAGAAAGGTTGGAAAAGGAGAATGCAGAGAGACTGCGATCACAGCGCAAGTTGTCCTTGATTTTGGATTTGGATCAGACAGTCGTGCATGCCACTTGGGATCCGACTGTAGGAGAGTGGATGAACGATGAAAGCAATGCAAACCATCCGGCGACTAAAGATATACGACAATTTACATTGCCTGGTAACAGCCCTGTTTATTACATCAAGTTGAGGTAGGAATAACGAGTGCCATCAAGAATATTTCGCGCAAAATGCTCATTTTATTTGTACAGACCAGGATTGTCAGAATTCATGAAGGAGATCTCAGAACTATACGAGTTGCATATCTACACGATGGGCACTCGACATTATGCGGAAGCTGTGGCGCGCGAAATTGATCCAGAGAATAACGTGTTCCGAGGACGCATTTTGTCACGCGACGAGAGCGGCAGTAAGTGCAAATAAGCAAATGATTTCTCTATGCGGCAATTTTCATGTAAAATCACCTTGACGACAGGCGTCACACAAAAGAAGATTCAACGCTTGTTCCCTTGCGATACGTCCATGGTGGTTGTATTGGATGATCGATCAGACGTGTGGAGTTTCTCTCCAAATTTGATTAAAATTAAGCCTTGTAGGTTGATGGGAAATCCAAATGTCATGCAGCGGAACTGAATGTTTACATTCGATAGATGAATTTTTTGTCGGTATTGGTGATATCAATTCCCCTTTTGCTCCAAAGCAGGTAGCTAAGATATACACGGAATATCTAAATAGCGGTCGAACTTAAAGGTCTCCTTTTGTAGCCTATACCAGAGCCACCACCGAAAAGACCAACCACCAAAGAAGAAGTAAATAATAAAGGAAAAGAACCCGTCCGAAAATCAGAGGAGGAACAAGATGAAGAAGGTAAAGACGATGGTGATATGATATTCGAAATTGCAGGCTGCAACTAACATTTTTTTGTCTGTGTAGATAACGACAACCAGGAAGCCGAGATTGATGAAAAGACAGTGTTAGCGCAACAGCAGATGATACAAAATGCTATGGCCCAGCAGCAGCAGGAGCAGAGGCCCTTGGCAAAACGACAAGATGAGTTGGCGCCGGCACACGATCAGCCCCTATTGGTAGACGATGACATGGAGTTGTATACAATGACAAAGGTAAATTAGCTGCAACGGTGTAAGCGATAAAATGATCTAACAAAAAGAGAAATTCAGATCCTCAAAGAAGTGCATCGTCAATTTTATGAGAAGCTTGAAGAGTATGAGAAGCAGAAAGGAGGCGCTGGCTCGTCTTCTCAAAAGGTGTCTCCACCTGATGTGAAGGATCTGATACCCGAGATGAAGAAGCAAGTTTTAAAGGGAGTCCGGATAGTATTTACAGGGCTTATACCACAGCAGCAGGCTCCTACTTCCTCCATGTATTGGCAGTTGGCCGAATCATTTGGTGCAGAGTGCTTACCGGAATTAACGGGACAAGTAACTCATGTAGTTGCTGCAAGGGTAAGTTAAATCACAAACTTTGAGATTGAGAACCCTACACTTACAGTTTCTTTTTGATAAGGCCGGTACAGAAAAGGTCAATCGAGCACGGCGGATAAGTTCAGTCCACATCGTTACTGTAGACTGGCTGTTAGATAGCACAGCTCGCTGGGAAAGACAAGATGAGTCTAGATATATGCTCCTTCGACCAGACACTGGTGAAAGTGAAGTCGATAATCCAGAGTCTATTCCCCTTGATCTAGATGATGGTGCGTTCGGCTCTGACGAGCATGGCCTAATCGAAGATATTGATTGGGACGAGGCCGATAGAGAAGTGGACGACGCCCTCAATGAAAGTGGGACGGATTTTGGAGACACAGACTCTGAAGCATACAATAGGTAAGCATGATACAAGAGTATGGTATCCAAGATCCGAAGCTTATTTCATGCCCTTTTTAGCTCCTCGAGCCAAATATCACGTAAAGGCAAAAGGAAGAGAGATGACGAACAGAGTAGCTCTGAAGACGACAATAGTGACTATGAAGCCCGATCTCCCTTAGCAAAACGTCGATTAACAGCAGCGCAACGTGGACCATCCCACCTTTCCGAAGTTACTACAATTCAAAATGTAAACTCTCCTGATGAAACCAGCAGCCAGGAATCAGATATATATAATGTCGGAGACGCATGGAACGAGCAAGAAGGTCAAGAAGAAGGAGACTATGAAGAAGGCGACACCGAAGGAGAAGAGCGGGATTATGATGACGAAGAAGAAGAAGATGACGACGATGATGGTTCTTCATTAGATGAGTTTGCAGGAGAATTGGATGGATTTATCGATTAAAAATGTTTGCTTAAAACAGAAGAGACCAAAAGATCCCGGTATTGCATATTATGTCCTTTAAAGGAAACTCTGCTTCAATGGGTTATAGGGAGAAAAGAAGGACCGAGTGAAAATGACGTGTTGATAAAAGAATCTGTTGGCGCCAAAAGGTTTTCATTTCCCAGAAGCCAACGCAAAGAACTTCTTATGCTTAGTTGCAAAGGGAAAAATAAGGGGGCGTCGGCTTGTGAGTTGCCTTAAATGCTTACAAGCCCATGTCATATCATAAGAAGCTGCTAATATAGAATGTCGGATGAACAATACTTATAGGTCGCTAATGAGATTCTCCGATTCAAGTTCTGCAATAAAGATCTTTATAGGCTTACTATGCTGCTGTTGTATAAACAGCTCGACAGATACCTTGTGCTGCTCAGCACAGGTCGCGCTGGTTACAACAGTTGATGTTTCGAAGGCAATAAATTTAGCCAT
>KK100043.1:81027-100275 GCA_000611695.1 Rhizomucor miehei CAU432
GTTCATCCTCTACTTCATTGTCTTGTTCGGCTGCCATGGAATAAAACGCAGAGACCGAATACCGTTTCGAGTTGCGTCCACCTCTGCGACTTGAATGATGATTATTGGCAGCAGCGGCAGCAACTGCCCTCGACACAATTTGGCTGGTACCTGCATTGGAAGGGTAGCCGTACGATTGAACTTGACCGCTGTTGCGATCCGACATGTCGTTTGTAGCCGGGATGGAAGAGCTGCAAGGAATGGACGGGAAGGTGAAGAAAAAGTGTTGCAAATGAACCTTTCCTTTCTCATTCTCTGAGCTTCACTCTTGTACCACCTCCTCCTTCCCAATCTGTTGCTTTCAGGAACAAAGGACATTTATCTTCTTTGGATGAAACACATCATTGTATTAAAATAGAATAAGAACGAGGGAAAAAAGAGAAACGAATTATATCTTCTGTCATATTGTGCATCGAGTGCAAAAAGAGGATAGAGAGGACAGAAAGAGAGACAAAAATATTTGCGTGTGTGTGTGAGAGAGAGTGCGTGTGTGGGAGAGACAGAGAGAAATAGATTATAGAGAGGAAGAAACGGTTGGAAGGAGAGTGATGTTTGTGTGGGTGAATGAAGAAAAGCCGAAAGAAAATAAAATTGGAAAAAGTGTACGTGCGTGAAAGTTGTGATTGCAAGAAAAAAAAGGTGCGTCAAAAAAGCAAGAGAGAGAATTAGAGAGAGTAAAATGCTCTAATTCTCTCATGTTGTAAGAAAAGAAAAAAAAGAGAAGTAGTAAAAAGAAAAAAATTAAACAAACACCGTATTGTTGTTTCTTCTATCTTCATTGACACAACCCACAGGTCAATCTTGCCAAAAGACTTTGCTTCTTTGGACGAGCCGAAGGCAATTGGCTTTGACCAGCGCCAGCCTGTGTTGCTGCTGTTCCGGTAGCTTGTGCGTCAGCAGTATGTTGATCTCTCACATGTGCGTCTTGGTTCTTTCCAGCCATCATTTGGCGCTGGTTATCGGCAATGACCTTCTTGGCTGGAGCAGGGATGCCTTGTCTAGCAACCTGTCGCTTGGTCAACGTCTAACAAGCCAATTAGTTATATATGGCCATACAAGGGTCCGTATATGGCAATTGTGTTTTACCTCCCAGCCCTTGCCGTTGTTTAGCAACATCCAATCGTAAATACCGTCTTCAACTTCGCCGGCATTCTTGATAACCTTGGTGAAGAGTTCCCGCAAAAAGTCGTAGTCGGGTGTTTCCTCAAAGCCGAGTTTTCGGACGTATTGGAGATATATAGCAAACTCCTCTGCATGAAAACTGCATCAGTTTTTCTATTTTCACTTGCTAAACCGAATTTTCACAAGCGTACCTGGAAATCCGTCGCAGAGGTCCTTAATGGCAGTGCTTTGCTTCTTCTCTCCAATCTTTTCATACTTCTGCTTGTTGGTAGCGGCTTTCAGACCTTGCCAGGGCAAAGCACCCCGCAAAAAGTACATGAATACATGTCCCAGGGCTTCAAGGTCGTCCCGACGGGATTGCTCTGTTTCCATAAAAGTCAATCGCTTCGGGAAGAGATCACACCAATAGGTTGGCCTGGTTACCTCGACCCAAATGGGTGTTGATACTCATGTAGCGTGCGGTGCCCGACAGACTCTTGCGTTCACGGTATGGAATATGCTGCTTCGTCTTCGGATCACGATACAATTTGGCCATGCCGAAATCAACGATAAAAATCTGATTTGCCATCTTGGTACCGGGCTTTCCGATCAAAAAGTTGTCTGGTTTGATATCTCGATAGATCAAGCTTTTTTCGTGGATGGTTTGCACACGAGTCAGCTAATTGGATAGGTTACTCAAAAAATGCTCTCTTTTTACATCCCCTTTTCCCTCAACTCCTGCTTTTCCCTTACCATCTGCTTGGCAAGCATGGCCACTGTCTTGATAGAGAATCGTCGGCCGCAGATATCAAACATATCCTCAAGACTGGGACCCAGCAAATCAATCACAAGGATATTGTGGAGGCCCTCCTGACCAAAGTAATAGGCCGTGGGTATTCCCGCTACATGAAGCAAAAAAAAAATAACATGATCAGTTGTCGCTGTCATAACGATATTATTTTTTTATCTTCGAATTGAGATAATTACTTGAGCCAGCCATTATTTTATATGTTCGGTATTCGTCACGAAGTTGGGGAGCATCGCTTTTTCTTGGTTCGAATTTGATGGCGACGGGTTGATTGTTCAAGAGATTAGTACCTAGAGAAGCGCTATATGCGTTACGATGGGGTCCCGCTCGTCGGAAGAGAGAGTATAGCTCAGAAGCGTCATCTCACCTTCGTAGATAATGCCGAAGCTGCCTTCGCCAATCTTTTTTCCAACTCGGTAGTGAACGCCAACAACGTTATGTGACGAGAAGGGGTTGGCGGCTGAGGAGGAATGGGAGCTGTTACCGGTCATGTGTGATGTGTAGACGTATGTTGTTTGTTGACGTTTGCCGAGACGGAAGTAATAATAGTAGGAGTTAGTTTAAGAAAGAGAGGGAACTAGAAAGTAAAAAGGAAAAGTAGTTTAGAGACGTTGCCCCCACAAAAGGCTTTGAAGAATTGCGCGAGAGAAGTAGAAGAGAGGGGTTTGAAGAAAACGGTTAAAAAAGGCCGGAGGTGGAAAAAAAGCTCAAGAGCGGGTGTTTTTCTTTTCCTCCAAAATATGCCCTCGTGGCTTTTTCTATTGTGGGCAATAGTAGACTGCTCACTTGTATGATAGCTCATAAGGGAGGGGGGCTGTGGTGGAAGGATTGCGGCGGGATATTTTTTTCTTGTTTTATATGTATGTTTACCTTGTCAGAAAAAAGAAAAGAAATGAGGTCTCTCGTCCCAAATGCTGAAATTCAAAAAAAGTAGGTATGTAATACCTATACTACTTACCTTGTCTATGTTAGAGTGTGGGACGCGTGAATTGCCTTAGGAGTTGCAAAGGAGTGTTGAGGAGGTAAAATGGCTACTTTGCGGCCAAGTTGAAAAGGAGCGTATAAGTACGGAGCGAGAGAAGAAAAGAAGAAGATGAAAGATGCTTGTGTTCTTTCGTATGCGGCGAGCAATGAAGAGATTGTGCTTCTCAAAAGTCCGCAGAAAAAAAAGGTCCCAAAATGCCCATCCAGTTTTCTCGAGGTAAGGGGCTTACAAAGGAATAGGCTATATCTTTTTGTACTATGCACATCCTGATAGCCTCTCAGCCAATATATAATATCGACCCTGAAAAAAACTTTAGAGAGAAATACTCTCTCATAGAGTGCTCTTTTTTCTCTTTTGCAAGTACTTTCCCAGCGCCACTTGTGTTGCCATACATCGCATCAAGCGGCAACGAAAAGAATGCATGTCATCCACGTGCAATGTGCCATTTTGGGTCTTCTCCATGCCCTTTCATATTCAATCCAAACGTCAACCATTAAACACCCACTTATATCTGTCTTTCATTTGAGAACGGGCGTCGTCTCCGATTTCTCTGTACCAGCCGGCTTGGATCACCGCGATATAGACACACTTTCTTGAACAATTGATTTTTTATAGCTCTCTTTTCTATCATGTGAGGGCCTGAAATAGATGACTCAACATTTGGTATCTGTATATATCAGTGAATGAAGAATAAAAGATGGATGACCCGGAAAGAAAAAAGAGCGAAGAGAGAGATGGTCTCTACGGCGTGCCTGAAAATCAAAAAGTTCAGTGTGACCGTGCGCGCTTTCTGGCTGATTGCACGTTTCTGACAAGAATGACGTCTCTCTTTCTGTTCTTCTCTGCTTGTTTGTTACGCAAATTCCCAAACAGCAAGCGTTTTGTGTTATCAAAAGTTTTCCACGGCCCCCTCTCCTGGGCACCAATCAACCAAGGAAGGGCAGTTTTGCACCTGTGGCCTCCGACGCCATTAAAGGCAACTCATTTGTCAGAAACCGTCAGTTGAAACTCTGTCGGTATTCTTATTACTAAACTGACCCTACCTCCACTGCTATATCTCATCACCCTGGCCATGTACCCTCAAGATGGCAGTAGCTTGATATCCGTGCACAAAACAGATACTTCAGGTTCTAACTACCATACTAACAACTCTGGAGATATGGAAATTATTCTATGTCACTCAAACACACATTCTGCCGCTTCTACCAAGCACCCTGTAGTGGTCGTCTGCTGGTCTGAGGCTAGCAATGACAAATCAGTTCAAATTTCCCAGACTTATCGTCTTTTACCTACCATCCAAAGCTAATTACTCTACGAACAGATGCCCAGCCCAAAAAGTTCATGGAAGAAGAAAGAAAAAAGATCCAAGGGAGCAAAAAAGCAATAATCATATATTTGAGTTTCTTGATGTTTACCCCGCATTTATGTTGTATTTATGCTAATGATCTGTCAATGCATAGCAAACAACACAAAAGGCAGGACGAGGAAAAAACGGTTTTTGATCCGCCGTTACACTCCCCCAAAAGCTTGATCACCGACTGTGTGTGTAGTAATAAGGTTTTCAGATAGAAAAGACGAAAAAAAATATATAAACAGAGGGTCGTGCGAATAAAGCAGAGCTTGCCTTCTGTCCCAAAGACACACGCATCGTCTCTCTATCCAAGTCTGTTCTTTTCCCTCTCTATATATATATCTTTTTTAATATGACTACCGTCACTATCAAGGAAATGAAGACCGCTACTGCTGCAAAGAAAAGACCCTATTTCCATCCTTTGGATCAGCTTTCTGGTGATGAGATTATGCAAGTCGCCGAGATTGTTCGCAAAGCCAAGCCTGAACTCGATTTGATTTTCAACACTATCACTCTCAAGGAACCACCCAAGCATATCATGATGTCGTATCTCGGATGGGATACCTCCAAGCCCCGTGTCATGGATGTTGATCGTCAAGCTCTGGTTGTTGCCCTCAAACGTCCCAGCATGAAATGCTACGAAGCTATTGTTTCCCTTGATTCCGGAAAGGTCTTGTCCTGGACTCATGTGCCCGACGTGCAACCTATCCTGACCATGGACGAAATGTTTGAAGTTGAGCAACTGGTTCTCAAGGACGAACGTGTTATTGCCGAGTGCCGCGAGCTGGGTATCACCGATATGTCCAAGGTCTTTAATGATCCCTGGGCTATTGCTCGCCATGTCAACTATCCTGGCCGTGGCAGACGTCTCATGCAAGCCTTCATGTACATGCGCACCTGCGAAGATGATAACCAATATGCCCATCCTCTCGACTTTGTTCCCATTGTTGGTATGTACATTTACAGCCGACGCAATATCAAAGAAGGAGGAGGAGGAGATAATTACTAGCAGAATGACTCACACACACACACACACACACTCACTCACTCACTCACTCACTCACTCTTATTTTATTGTAGATGTGGGTTTAATGAAGGTCATCGATATCGAGCGCATCAAGCCAAGGGATAGCAAATTTACCCGACCTACGATTCCTTTGCAACAGCACAACTTTTTGCCAGAATTTATCAGGACGGAGAATTTTCGCAAGGATGTCAAGCCCATCGTTATCCAGCAGCCTCAGGGTGTCTCTTTTACAGTCAAGGGCAATGAGATCGAT
The DNA here is from genome assembly GCA_000611695.1 of Rhizomucor miehei CAU432. Lineage (NCBI taxonomy): Eukaryota > Fungi > Mucoromycota > Mucoromycetes > Mucorales > Lichtheimiaceae > Rhizomucor > Rhizomucor miehei. The sequence goes on from KK100043.1 coordinate 86,592, forward strand.
TGGCAAAAGTGGAACATGCGTATCTCCATGAACTACCGCGAAGGTCTGGTGATCCACAACGTGAACTACCGGGATGGCAACGAAGTCCGTCCTCTGTTCTACCGTATCTCGCTCTCTGAGATGGTCGTTCCTTACGCCAACCCTTACAGTCCTCACAACCGCAAGCATGCTTTTGATGTTGGTGAATATGGTCTCGGTCTTTGCACAAACTCCTTGAAGCTCGGATGCGACTGCTTGGGCTCTATCTACTATTTTGACGCAACCTTCAACGACCACAATGGCAAACCTTTCCATGTACCCAACGCCATCTGTATGCACGAAGAGGACCATGGTATCCTGTTCAAGCACACCGACTACCGAAATGGACGCGCTCACACTGTCCGCTCCCGCCGTTTGGTCATTTCACAGTTCGTCACTGTCGCCAACTATGACTATGGTCTCTACTACTACTTTTATCAAGACGGTACCTTCGAGTATGAAGTCAAGGCGACCGGTAATCTCAACACTGTTGTGCTGGCTGAAGATGAGACTCCTGGTCGCTACGGCGTCACTGTTGCTCCTCAAATCGATGCCCAATACCATCAGCACTTTTTCACTATGCGCATCGACCCCATGATTGATGGTCCCAACAACTCTGTTGCACAAATTGACACTTACCGGAGCGAGTTCCCGACTGGACATCCAAACAACCTCTATGGCAACGGATTCTACTATGAGACCAAGGTTCTCAAGGATACACACGAAGGCCAGGCTCACTTTAACTTTGACACTGCTCGCTTCTGGAAGATCATCAACGAGAACCGCATTCATCCTTACACCAAGACTCCTGTTGGCTGGAAGATCGCTTCTCACCAGGTTGCACCCTTCTTTTGCCGCGAAGACTCGGTGGTCGGCCAGCGTGCTCCGTTTGCAAAGAAGGCTCTCTGGGTTACTCCATACAAAGAAGAGCAAATGTTTGCCGGTGGTTTCTACTGCAACCAATCTGACGGTGTCGACAGCATTGAAGCGTGGGCCAATAAGGAGCGGCAAAGCATTGTGAATCGGGATATTGTACTGTGGTTTACTTTCGGCCTCACTCATTTGCCCCGCGCAGAAGATTTCCCGGTCATGCCGGTCGACACTTGTGGATTCATGATGAAGCCTGTCAACTTTTTTGTCAACAACCCTGCGCTGGACGTACCTCCTACCAACAAATCTATCAATCATTCTGTTTACGCATATGAAAAGGGAGATCAACAACAACAACAAAAGACTGCTGGATGCTGCTCTTCTTCCTCAACAACCAAACTCTAAATTTCCTGCTCATTTGAACGTGTACATTCTCAAATCATAAATCATCATACCCTGTAACCTCTGGTCCTTTTGTTTATATATTTAGTCTATAATCTGAAATAAAAATGCGTCTCATTTTTACTTATCACAATATCTTTAAACTGTACCTGAATTCGTTGCCATCGAGGTTTTTTGGGGTTTATTTGGATTGTTATGTGATTGGAAAAATGTTCTCTTGCAAAACAGAAAAGAGTTCGCGTAAGCAACAATGGTGCTTTTTCACCGTGTCAACTCCTATATGTGCAAGTTGTACACGCTGCGCACGCAATAAACCGAAAAACAAAAAAAAGATAGCAGTGACATCGTCCATGTGAAAAGACTTCAAGTATATATTTCTTCAGCAAAAGAATTTTTACCCCACACCGATCAAATGTCCATGTGAAATTAAAGAATAAAAAGCAATTCATCACTTGACAACGTCACTGTTACTTTTTTACTTTCCTTTCCATCACAACAAATACAAATGCCTAAACGCACTCTCGAGCCATTGCCAGATTTCTGTCAGCTCTCTGACAGTGTATGGCGAGTAATGGGTCTCAACCCTGGATTCTTTACGTTGCAAGGTAAAAAATAAAACAGAAGTTCTATAGATATTCGCACCATTTAGTTTCCCGAATTTCTAACACTTATATGAAAAAAGGCACAAATACATATCTGGTCGGCAAAGGACCGAGGAAAATCCTGATTGACTGCGGCCAGGGCGAGTTGGGATACTGGCCGCTGGTTCATCGTTCACTAGCATCCATCTCACCAGACGCATATATTTCTGATTTGCTCATTACACATGGCCATTACGATCACTGGGGAGGACTCATTGATATCGATACGGCGGCAATTTGGAAAGGGAACAACGCAGTACTAGTAGAGGACGATGATCAAGCAGCGGCGGAGCAGGTTTCGCCTATCAAAATACACAAATACCCACTTCCCAAGGGAAGTCGCGACGAGGCTCAATTCATGCACGGTTTCCCTGCCAGTATCCAACTTCATGACCTTGCCGACGACCAAGTGTTCCACATTGACGCCGATACTACGCTTCGAGTCGTTTTTACAGGCGGACACGGCAAAGATCACTGTGCGTTTTGGCTCGAAGAGGAACAAAGCTTGTTTACAGGCGACTGCGTTTTAGGTCACGGAACGGTCGTCTTTGATGATTTGAGCGAGTATTTGCAAGGCTTACATCGCCTTGAAGAGTTGAGACCACGTCGTTTGTACCCTGGTCACGGCGCCGTCGTCGAGAATGGAGTTGCCAGAATCAGACAGTACCTCGAATATCGATATCAACGCGAACATGAAATTCTAGACCTCATAAAGTCGGATCAGTCTCGGCCATGGACACCTTTGGAACTTGGTGAGAGATTATTGCGCGAGGACATGACAGACGATGCACAGCCGGCATTTTTGAGAGGAATAGCGCTACATTTACAAAAACTAGAACGGGATGGTGTTGTCAAATTACTCAATACCTCCGGGGCAGATGATGACGATGATGATACTCTAGATGTTGTAAAGATGGTAAACAAAGAGTGGTTCTACATTGGAAAGAGCCATCTGTAGTAGATAATACTATTACACGCAAAGCCTGCAAATATGGGAGTACATGCGATAACATACAAGAGATTCATGATAAACTATTGATTACTACTTCTCTGAAATCTGGAGAGTATCTTTCCTGTTTCACGAAGACCGTATATAATGTGCCCAAAGTTTAGCACAGCAACCAGGTCCCTGTTCCAGAGTCTCCTTGCACTGGCAGTTCCTTGATTAGAAAGTACAGCAGTGCAATCTTCATTTGAGCATCTAAAGAAAGCTTTGCAAGTATTATATCCCACCTCAGAAATATACAGTGCACGGAATGCAGACCTTAATAACCCATGACATTTCACTTGAGGTGTCGTTTTTCTCCTGTATGGTCTTGGGATTTCGTACCCATTTGAATTTTTCAAGCCATGTTCACAATCCCGGCAGAGGCTAGACGTTTTGAATTCGTCTATCAAGTAGACTTGAAAACCTTTCTTCTTTACCATGCGTAGCAGTCCAATGCTCCGGATCGTTCATGATATCTCGCCATCAGAGAAGCACGTGTGGGACTAGTTGCCGATGATGAGAGCCAGGTTCGGCCCAAACTTGTCCTTTATTGTACAAATAAAATCGAAAACGAAGTTCTCGGAATATCAAAGACTGGTAATATCTGGATAGCGTCGCTGTAACATCACGCCTAGTCTTGACATAAGCTGAGAAAGTGGTCAATGTTGACAGCTGTAGACGAATGTGCGCTCAAATCGGCTTCACATTTCTTGACTTCTTCAGCCTCCATCTTTATTTCTTGCCTGAACTTTCAATACTCCGTAGCCTTGGTACGTATTGACTTTGTATTTCTTGTATACCGATATACAATTCGATTCTTGCTGGTACTGTCTTGGTGCATGTACATTAAGTCTCTCCGTCAGGGTTCAGTGAATACAGCGCGCGGTTGGATTTACTTTAGAGCAGCTTGGTCCAATTCTTTACTGATGTAGCGAAATTCCTTGGTATCTTTGGCTCAAAGAGCAAGTAAAGATACTAATAGTAAATCTATTTATCAATATGATAATGATTCAAACTTTATTTAAAGTACATAAGCTTTTTTGCGTGTCTTGCGACCGAAGTTGGTATCGAAACTGTGCTTGACTATAGATACTCCAAAGCCTTTGAATGCCATAGACTTGCCAGGACCCTGGATCCTGAACGGTTTTGGTTCGTCGTTAACAACTTGCTTCCACATCTTGAGATCCAGAGCAGTATCGTTAGGGTTTTGCAATATGCGGGCCATGAGAATATTTGTATGATCTGCATATGAGCAGGAATCTAGGATGTCCGCAGAGCTAAGGCTTAGAGAGTCTTGAGACCGTGTGTTTCATAGAAACATGGTCATCATTACGTAAGCAAGGACATGATTTTCGGGTCTTTGGGAATCATAGTAGATGGAGCTCTCGTCACACTCGCATCCATTGATGTAAGCAGCAAACAACGCGTCATGAAAATCCAGCACAATATTGTCATGTTTATCCGATGAAAATGCGTCGCGTTTGCGACCGGCGGTAAGACTTGTTTCAGATCGGATGCAGGTTTGGTAACTTGCTCGTGTATGGTTTTTCTTGATTTGATTTTGGGGATTTGTCTTGCTCCTCCAGTTCCATGTTGATACGGTTTCGGTTCTCTTTGACTTTCAGAAGCGAGTTAATTACGTAAAGTAGGCGGCTTCCGAAGCAATCCTTGGTGATGTTCAGGTACGTTTTCTCCTGCTCAATGTTTGCTATTTATACTGAGATTAAGGTCCTGTTTGTGCTATGCTTACCGCGAATCCAGATACTATATCGCCGATACGCAGAATGCTGTTCAAGAAGCAGATCCTCTTGGCTAATGAGCTTCCAAACGAAGCAGCATTCCCTCTTCTCGCTGCTGATTCCATGATCCTACTCTACTTAGCGCGTCTCTAAGCCAGTTGGTCATCTTCTCTCTCCGCCGATGATACCTCTGGTATTCCTGCTCTACCATCGAAGTGAGAATAATATACATAGCTTGTTCTGGCATTAAATTTTACCAACATGTAGTCGATCGCGCGGCATGGACAGAGAAGGAGAGAAGTAACGCATAATATCTTGGCCGTCGACGGAGCAATTGGTAACTTCCATTTACTCTAGAGTTTCACCAAGTAATCTCCTAGCTATCACCAGGTTTTATTGAATGATGCTCCTCAATTTCCTCCCTTTCCCCTTCAATATTAATCTATGCAGACTTACGCTCTATAATTTCACCTGTAAATGAATGAATCACAAAGCTCTTGGTGATATCTAGCTTTCAATATATTCATGAGTGCAAATTCTCATTGAAATTATCCCTCGATTTTATGGCATTAGCTTCGCTAAATTTCTACTCTCGAGAAGAACTTTCAGCAGCAGAAAGGGAAATTAAGAAGAGGCGGAAGGCGATGGAAATAGCATGAAAACTCTAATACATGTCGAGTATCGGCTGCCTCCATGTACTGTTACACCGGCAGCTTTTAAAAAAATACTTCCTGCTTTCCAAAACAATGTTCGTAGACTTTAGTAAATTTCGCCAATTAATTTTTATTAGAAGACAGCGATAACAAATAGCAAAAAGCAATGAAGTTGAATGAAGGGGGTTAAAGAAGATCAGAAACGACTACGGAATACACATTGCTCTCCTTGTTGCACTTGGAAAAGCAGATCTTTCCATATTTGTGATTACATCCAAATCAAGTAATGCCATCCAAATCCAGTAATTTAAGCAGTTTCTTTTTTTTATTAAAGGATATCCATCTATCCTATTTTAAGCTACTAATGAAACTGTCAATGTTGTATTCTTCCTCGTAATCCTTTTCGTCCCAGAGATTCTCGAGATTCTCCAATATCGCCTTGCCCTTGCCGCCGGCAGCACCGAGCCCGACTGTGCCTGCGTCAGCCGCATGCTGTGCGTCTTCCTTTTTGCGCGCTTTGCTCTTTCCTTCCCTGTTTTCGTCTTCAACGTTGAATAGATCGAGAATCTGGTCGGTATCCATGCTTTGCAATCCCGCATTCTGCTGGTTGACGATAGTATTTGCAATATTAAGCTTGAATTTCTGCAGACCCATAATCTTTTCTTCGAGTGTGCCGCGTGTAATGAGTCGGTATACGTTCACTACTTTCTTTTGGCCAATACGGTGTGCTCGATCCATAGCCTGCAGATCTTTCATTGGGTTCCAGTCATGTTCAACGAAAATGACAGTATCGGCACCTGTCAAGTTGAGACCGAGACCACCCACGTGCGTCGTCATGAGCAAAACGTCGATGGATGGATCTGCGTTGAACTTTTGTACAATATCGTGGCGTCTGTTGGCATCGACAGAACCATCCAATCGCATATACGATACAGAGGGCATCAGTTTCTTGAATAGATCATTCTCGATTATGTCCAACATGGTTTTGAGCTGGCAAAAGATAAGTGCACGATGCTGACTGACAGCGCCGGCTGCCATGGCTTCTGGATCGTCGGATTCCGGAGCAGACACGCCGATACCACACTCGCCCAGCAACTGCCTAAAATGTGACAATGTCCTCCGTTAATAAGCAGAACTCAGAAAATGTTGAAAGAAGGGAAAAACGTACTTGAGCGCTTGTAATTTGGGTGCATGTTGAATATCGTGCAGCGAAGAGTTGGTTCGTGCTAATTCAGCGGTCACTCGTTCGTAGCTCGGGTGCTTGTCGTTGAGTACTAGAAGAGGATGGTTGCACAGTTTGCGTAGATACTGAAGAGCTTGGAATATATGGGTAGCACTCTTTCCGCCGCCTTCCGCTTTGCCAGACGTCTTCTGCACCTCGAGGTCTTGTTCGACGGCGTGCTTCGCCTGTGATTTTGCAAATTCGTCGTATAATTGTTTCTAATCATAGATATGAGTAACACACTTCTGTATACAAATAAAATACAATGAACTTACCTGCAAGTCGCTGAGATCGCTGTAATAATCTTGAATAATCTTTGGCGGTAAGTCGTGAAGTACGTCTTCTTTGAGACGGCGTAAAAGGAATGGCAGGACTTGCTTGTGGAGAGCTTCAAGAGCCAGTGCACCTTTTAAACAGTGAGACTGTATGGTAAGCAAATACTGCATTTAGGTACGATTGATGCACTGCACTTACCAGCTTCTTGCTCTTTTGAAGAACTCTTACTGTCACGACTAGCGAGAATAGGTTTGCCAAAGCGTTCATTGAAGAGTTTCTCGGTACCGAGAAAACCAGGCATCAAAAAGTCGAACAATGACCATAGTTCGAGGACATTATTCTGTAGAAAGATTTTCTATCAGCGCATATTATCATAACATTCTTTAGGTGGTTTGGACTTACTTGTATAGGTGTACCAGAGAGGATTAAGCGGTGATTAGATTTAATGGTTTTGATGGCTTTAGTAATTTTTGTCTTTGCATTCTTGATGATGTGACCTTCATCCAGAATACAATAATTCCACTGGATTGGACCGAGCTCTTCAATGTCGTTACGGATGATATCATAAGACATGATGACAACATCGTGTTGGCTGATCTTTGCACGTAATCGTTTGCGTTCTGCAGGACCTCCAGTGTACAATAGTGGTTTCAAGTTTTCAGAATAAGTGAGTACTTCGTGGTACCAGTGACCAGTTAAAGTCGGAGGACAAATGACGAGTGAGGGACAGTGAACTGCATCTGGTGATTTCGTTGCAGCATATTTCTGGGCGCGTAAAAAGTGGTCGCTTGCAAGAATACAGATCGATTGCAATGTCTTGCCAAGACCCATATCTTAAAAAGAAAATTTAACACTTAGCATGATTGCCTAGACCTTTCCCCCCCTCCAGTATGCAGTTGCTTACCATCGCAAAGAATACCATGTAGATGAAACTTGTTGAGGAAAGCGAGCCAGTTGACACCTTCTTGCTGATATTTACGCAGTTCTGCTTTGATCTTGACAGGAATTTCAAAATTTTCAACTTTGGAGCTATCCAAAAGCTGCGACAAAAATTTGCGCTCTTCCTGACGATGTGCAAGCAATTCCTCGGACATGCCTGGCGGGTCAGGAATGCCAGCTTCCAGTGGAACAAGGCGGATCAGGAGTGCAAAGCAGTTGGTGCATACGAGTCGCACAGCATCGTCAGAGTCGCTCATACGACCGAGTACTGGTACAATAAGGAAGATAGTGTAAGGTAATATTTTGGTATCGAGCATTTGCACCAGATAATAGATCAATTCGGCAGCACCCTGTCGATGAAGCGGGTTCAGGGTATCTCCCAGCAAAGGAAGAATCTTTTCCACCACAATTTGCATTGTTTGTTCCGTAATCGTATTTGCAATAGTTGCCAAGCAGCGAGATGCGACGTGTCGAATAACGCTGTAGCGAGACTGCAAAGCTTTGCATATCAGAGGGACGATTTCCACCACCTAGCAGCCAATTAAGTAAAACAGTAAAATATATAGAGTCTAAGTTTTGCAAATACCTTGAGCCACAAGTCCTGTAATAGATAAGGCACGACAGTCGTCATGACGGTGAGGGTATCAATCACTTCTTGACCCAAGACAACGTTAGCTTGCACTGCCTTGTCAGCTTCCAAAGCGCCAGGGTTATGCACGTCTGAGCCAAACACCTCGAGCAACTTTGCAGACATGCAAGTCCACAAGTTGGGTACAATATCGAATACGCGTGCTCCAAATTGACTGCACAGTTTACGCAAAGCTATCTCAGCACCACGCTTCATGAGTTGTGCCTCATTTTTGCTGAGGAGATATATCCTGCTGCTGCTGCTGCTGCGCGGGGGCTTTGCCGGATGCTTCTTTCTGCAACGAGACGATGCCGCTTTCCGATTGATTTTCTTCGAATACAGGCGTAGCTACAGTGTCAGAGCACAGGAAGGCGCAAAGGTTCTTTACAATTCGGTCTGTAGGGTTCGTTCGCCCTTCTGCACGGGAACAAAGTGCAATCAAATCAGCAAGAGCAGCTGCCGAACGTTCTTGTAGTTCTGCATTTTCCTCAAACTAGGACAATACAACGATGTCAATTAATTTTGTTAAAATAATAGGAACATTTTCCTCTCTTACCTTGATACTGTTCATGATGCTTCGTATAATTGGATTCAACTTGGGAGGAAGCTCGCCGAGTTCTACCACAGCTCCGGCCGTGCTAGCATATACATGTAGTTCGACTTTTTGCTTCAACTCTTCATAGTATCCGATGGATGAAATAACGCGCTTTTGACGGTCTTGCAAATCATTAACAATCTCGTTCCGTTTCTTGCCGCGAGGTATACGAGCAATTAATGCTTCGAATGCGTCGCCTACAACAAAGCTTGCCATCTCAACAGTAAACACTGGCTCTTCTCCACCCATGGCTTCTCCCATGACAAGAGCCGGCAGGACAGGAAAAGAAGATGTGGGTACTTTAGCTTCCACAAAAGCGTTTAACATAGCCTGGCATTCACCACGGATCCGCTTCAACACATGGACGAGTTCGAGGTAGAACCCAGTGGATTGGGCCTGTCCTGCTTCCAAACATGATATCATTGCTTGCGAAAGCGCCTTTGGGAAATTGTGTTTGGAGGCCAAGATAGCATCTGCAGGTGCACTGCTCACAGAATCAGCTTGGTATCTCATATGTAAAACGGCCTTTGCCCATTCCTCCACAGCCATGGCTCCCAGCTGGCGTTTCAGTGCCCACTGCGATGTCAAGAGGGTAAGGATAACTTCTTGATAGGATACTTCCATGGTGTCATCTGGCCACATACTCATAGCCATGCCAAGAGCTACAGCGCAAGAAATGCGGCCCCGCATGACTTGCTCCATAGTGATAAGTGAGAAGTCTTGCATTATCATACCAACGTCCAAATTGTGTGTAGACTCTTGAGCGTCACTGCTGCTGGTGCTGCTGCTGCCTCCATTCTTTGCTGCCTTTTTGCTACCTTTCTTACTGCTGGCTGCTGGTCCTGCTGCTGTTATGGTAGTCTGTCCTCCTAATCCGAAAGCGCCAGGTGGTTTGTAAAAATGCGTAGCCACATCCAGCGGTTGACCAATAGGTGTCATGGCAACTTCAAACCAACTGCCGAGCCAGTTTTGAGTGCATGCGAGAACAAGCTGTGTATCGACTAATCCGCCAATAGTCAATTCGCGCCACACTGACAACGTCTTCTGTAGCACTGGCAATTTCTCCTCAACCACCAAGTTTTGAAATACAAGTCGATAGGCGCGTTCATCGAGCCACTCCGAAGCTGTTCGGCACTCCAAGAATGTAGTCAGAGTGTTTAGCACTGCCATTCGCACACCCGTGATAGTGTGTCGGAAAAATGGATAAAGACGTGGGACGAGTTGTGAGAGCGAACATTGGCTCTGAATAATATCCATAACGCCAGGCTGTTCAAACATCTTTGCTATCAAGTCCATGATTGCGCCGGTAGAAGCTGTCAAGTCGTCTTTCAAGTCGATTAAGCAATCCCAAAGTGTGATCATGACGTCGCGTATGCGTTCCTGAGAGCTCATACGAACAAATTCAGCTGTAATAGGCAAAAGAGTCGCGGCGCTAACTGCTCGTACGTCGTCGTCGTCGTCCCTAAGTCCCATTACCACCGCAGTTGTAGTGCCTTCCACCAGCTTGTCGACTAGATCTTTGCGTACTGCCACTGCATATTTCAGGCCGAGTAAGCCAGCGTGGCGTACTTCCCAGATGGACCGTCCATTAAATGCTGGATCGTCTTGACCTATCAACTTCAACAACGTTTCGTGCACCTTGAGAACTCCTTCTGGGCGCATATATTGCAATACAACACCAAGTGTTTGTGAGCAGGTCTCTCGTACAGGACATACTACTTGGTCCGACACGAAATCAGCGAACCGATCCAAGGCAAATACGCAAAGCAGTCGAATAGCAACATCCTCCAACCATGCTTGATGTAATTTTTCGTTTTCTTCTTTGGTAGCATCCGCTGCGAACTATACTTTAGCACATTGCTTTTTGTGATTGATGTATTTTCAGTGAAAGATAGAAATGACTTACCTCTTTTGCCTGCGCCGCTGCCGTGTGCTTTTAAAATGCTACGCAATCCGATTCCTGCACCGTGGCGTACTTCCCAAGTCGGATCAAACAAGTCCATACAAAGATGCTCGCACACCATAGTAAAGGGCCACTCTATCGGATTATGCTGTTCCGCCGCATCCTTTGATGGTGGTGGTTTTTTTGATTCGACTACAAATTTGTTTGATTGCGGTTGAGCGGTTAACTCGAATTCTAGATTGGAATGCTTAGTACAAGTGCAAATCAAATATATTCTTTACACAGCCTACCTTCTTTGTTTTTTTCAATTTTGACTGGTGTCGCGGTTGTTTTGCCCTTTAAATCCACTACTCGTACTCTGAGATATTACCAATGATCAGCACGATCCTCCAGTAATTAATGATCCTCATATTGAGCATCTTACTTTTCCTTATTCTTGTTCATTTTGGCATCATTTTTCATTTTGCGTTTGAGCATGTTGCGTTCTCGTGCAGATAATCCAGCCATATTGATTTCTGCGACGGCAGGCGTAGGTGGTTGGGACGTTGATGCAGCAGGAGCAGGAGCAGGGCTGGGTGCGTTTTTCTTGTTGGTAGATTCCACGTCAGCGTAATCCAAAAGATCCACTAAAGCCAAGGTCATATGAGTCATTCCCTAATCGTCTGTTTGTTGCACCCAAAAAAAAGAAGAGCGAAACCAACCATCCATAAACTGGTTCGTAAGACCTAAACGTTCCTTGAGATTGCGTCGTTGCAGTTCCAGTCGTTCCTGAGGCGTCATATCTGAAAAGTCAATGTCGTACTCTTTGCCTGCTGATCCCAGTAACAGTTTTCCGTGGGCCAAGACTGAAGCTAGATCAAACTGGTCAAAGGCCAACTTGTGTGTCTGCTCCTCATTCTGCGATTCTGTCTTGACGACTTGGTCCTGAGACGGATCCCAAGCAGGAACATTTTCAGCGATTGCCTCCAGTGCAAGTCCAGCTGCCCAGCGTGTGTCCCAGGCTTTACTGCGTAAGTGGACCACAACCTTTTGCCATATACAGGGTCAGTACCACGCGTATAACAACAATTTTTTTCTTCTCTCTTTTTTCATTTACCCTAGAAAGCAAATTGTATAGCTCGCCAGCATGTTGTTTTTGTATTTCACCCAGCTGTTGCGCTGCGGTGCGACGAATGGAGGCTGTGGATCCGGTATCTAATAAAAGGACTAATCGATCAAGCCTGTCATGCAGTTAGCAAATAGTTCATTGCGCCCTCCCCCCCCTCTCTGCAGGGTAAAATTTTACCGAGTCGCCATATGAATTTGCGGGTCGCTCCCACCGGCAATAGAAGGCGAAAGGGTGCATTTTATATTTTTGTGTGAGACCGAAGACTGCTTTTTTAAATGTCAGCCAACATCATTGGCTGGTCGCAAAAGTTGTTTCAGACAGCGACTCCTTTTTGGTGCGTTTTTTTTCTTACCAGGACAAAAGATGCTTCTTTTTGGTTTCTGCTAATTCTGCCAAGAAGTATGCGCATATGCGTAGAAGCCTCTAAAGAGTGGCATGGTATCCGATAAATATAGTTAATAGCCCAAGTTAAAACGATTATGATCGGACAAGTGTTGGTCAGGTGCAGCATCTCGTCCTCAAAAAGAGTCCCGTTTGAAGAGATTTTGGTATTAGTTTCGATCCACGACCGACAGTAAACGTCGATTTTAGACGAAGGAGTTGTATATCATATGTTGCCATCAATATAGCCAATCTCATGTTCCGGACATCGAAAGATCGCACGTCACCGCACGTTTAACGCAGCGTCAGTGATGTATCAAGGCAAGAAGAACTATGTCACTGCGATAAATGTGTGCTGCTGCAGACAAAAGTAAGCTTATCCTTTTGGCTTAACTGTATATTCCCGTTGTATACAGCACAAGCGTATCCTTTTCATTTATTTTGGATATAGGAGCTGAGCATCCCACGCATTTAATAACGTCGATGCAAGGAGCGTGAGAGCTGTAACTCTGAATATCAGAGGATGGTAAGAAAACTGCAGAAACTGATAATTGGACAGATACAAAGTAAATTTGCAGCAAAAATACCTCAAATAGTTTGTAGCACCACCTTGTAGACGCAATGAGTTCTACAGAGATGCGTCCCCTTTTCTGCTTTTTCTATGTATGTAAGCCCATATTGCCTGTACCTTGATTTTATATCTGAGCATAAAGGAAGTGGGGTACTGGTGACATTTATACATCCTTTTAACAAGATAACACAAAATGTCACGTTTCTATGTACAGGCATAAGTACATAGCTTCACACAACAAGCTGCCTACAACTTTGCAATGTCTGTACGGTATGTAATGTACTTCCTAACAATCAATAAACCAACAGTCAACGTACATCTCTGCTTGCCCGATCACTCAGACTGTTTATACCTCATTCAGGTCAAATTTACTACTTGTGATCAATTTTTTTCAAAGTCACCACAGATTTCTCATAGAAAAAAAACAAGGGGGATGAACACAATAGAAACTCAATAGGAGTCAAATGAGTTTGTGAATAAACGAATCTACGAAAACATGTGAAAAGGATCTGCCAACACGGAATATGGGCTTGATGTCGTTATCAGCTGTCAATTGGATTGCCTTCACTCCGCCCTTTCGATTATTTGAACACCACCAAAGGTTATGAGGAAGTATTGCAGCTCATTTGCTCCCATTGATTACAAATAAAAAGCTGCATCTAACGTAGTGTACCATACGGGTTTCGCGGAATGCTGTCGGATACGAGTTTCCGATTTAGGAAAGAAAATTTCAAAGCAAACAAAAGATTT